>JAYDZG010000013.1:5140694-5151711 GCA_034509265.1 Microcambeva bendego
CACCATAAAGTGTACACCATGACACAATTAGAAGTATGGAGTAATAGAATTATTTCTTGGTGCTGCTTTTGGGGAGCTTGGGTGGTAGATTAATTTGTAATGATAGCAATTAGTTATTAGACTCTTAGATAAATTCATCTATGATGCATGATATCACAAAGAAGATGTGGTCCACGCATGTGTTTAAGTGATCACTTTTCAATGATACATTTTTACTTTTATTTATTTTATCCACATTCACAGTTTGAAATTCATCTTTTGGATTCTGACAGTGAGTCAAATTCCATGGATAAATGAATAATGATCTGAGACACAATTATTGTAAAATATCATGAAAAAAAAATCCAAGAACACACCGACCCTAAAAAACTAAAATCTTTTTGTTCTTGCCTCCCCCTTTTTAATTCATCTCCTTTAATTCTACCCACTTATTTTTCGCTTTGCTTCATTCTATTCTCTGCATGAGCACTTCACTGTATCGCCTTAGAATTGCTGATCCTATTAGAACAGAGAAGAAAAAGGAAACATCTGAATAGCCATGAAATCAATATTCTTTTCTTTCAGCTTCTGCCAAAGGGTTTTAAATGCCAGGACGTCAATACAACCCCCAAATACAAGGGGAAGCACCTTGACCTAACACTGGTCGTGACTTACTGAGATGGACATCACTCACTGGTAACATAAATAGAATCCAAAATGTACCCAATAAATGTTATAATAGCTTCCTTCTGTTCATGAACTCCATTCATCAGGGTCTAAAGCACCAGTAGCACATAGGACAAGAAAAAAAATCCCAGACCAGGCAATAGTCCAATGCAGAACATTATTACTACAGTATTAAAATCTATTTGGCCTTCACATTATTATCTACTAGTATTGCTCTCCAGTTAAAATTAATATTTCAGAATTTTGGTCCACTCTTCTTTGTAGAATTATTCAAATTCGACTATATTTAAGGTTTTTTTGAGGATGGACTGAATCAATAGGATTCAAGTCAGGACCTTGACTTCCAAAACCTTTATTTAGTTCCTTAGATGGCAGACTTTGATGAATCTAATCTGCAGAAGAATGATGATCCACACAACCCAGGTACAAATATTTGCGTTTGTTAATCTTAAATGATTATTAATTTGATGTTGTTACATTAACATTGTTGACTAAATGTTTGCTTTAATAGTTGTTCATTTTAAAAGTGTAAAGCCATTTTACTGTAAGTTGGAAATGTCATCTATGTATGCATAATGTAGCTTGAAGGTCCCAGTGAATTATTCTATTGTCTAATAAGCATAAATGAATTCAAGATGACCTTAACTTTCACAAAATTCACTCTGACATTCACCATTTTTATCACATATAACTTCCACAAGTGATTTTAACAGTGTTGATGATTTAAACAATTCCTTATTGCAGTATAAAATATAAGGACAAAAGTATATGTAGCTTTAACACATACTCAGTGTGAAAACACTAAAAACTGTAAAGGGCTAGAAAGCCTGGTTCACTATTGTCATTCATGCAAGCTAGGGCAGTTTCTTCACACCAGACTGGTCAAAGCATGTTCATCAAATATATCGGCTTCAATGGGCAATAAAACAAAGGTTTGACAGTGTTCATGTACACAAAGAACAATACAACAGTATGTCAGATAATGTTAGTGTTCAATCACTTTCTTAATTGTCTTACTTAAGACTTAAAAAATCATACTATTTTATTATCTTAAACCTTATGTTTTTCATATTGGATTCAAAATAATGACTCGAGTGGTTATTTGGTGCATTATCATGCAGGTAACTATCACAAAGTGTGCTGTGTGGGCATAAATGTATGCACATGGTCAGCAACTTAAGTGTGGTATTTGCCCAAAGCTCTACTGGTAGTCAGGGGCGCTAGGCTCTACACTACCAACCTAAACTATTGACACAAGGCATGTTGTACTCATAATTCCATTAAAGTCATTCCAACTGCATATTTTATCAGAAACTGAAATAATTGTAGCAGAAATGTTTTTAACTTGTAGCCTTATGTTCCAGCTGTCACTGCCAGGCACTGGATGTTATTTGTCTTCCTTACTGTTCTGTGTAAATTGTAAATAATAAAGAGCCAAAAACGTAGACTAGCATGGGTCACACATCATTAACGTCACCTGACTGTCATGACAGACACCTAATCAAACTATATAAACTGTTGCATTAAATAAAACCATGTTGTGATACTTCATAAATGTATATTGGTGATCAGAGTGCATTAAAGGCATCAATCGCATCAATGTAATTTAGATCCACTGAGTGTCATGTAAATCATGAACTTTAAATGTATTGCAGACACTTGAGCTGCAAGAGCAAAAATCAGTACTCACATGGCATCCTGTTTATTCCCTTTATCCTCTCGTTTCTGTGAATGCAGGTAGTCCACAAAAGCTTTATCTTTTCTGTGTGATTAGAAAAACTTCCAACAGCCATCCAGTAAGAGTAAGACCGCCAACACAGTGTCCGCTTCTCATTTTAGAGTATCTGCTTTCGCTGTTAGATGCTCTCTCTCTTGCTTTCCCTCTGTCCTTCTCTGCTCTGAGATCCTCCTATCACTCGCATCCAACAGGCAATTGCACTTTACCTAAAATGACACAGAACAACACAAAGATGTATCGGTTGAACCTCTGCTCTCTATTACCTCAGAGAAATGACCAAAGAGGAATATTTATTAACATACTGATGAACGAAAGCTCGAAAGTTGAGTTGGAGAAGACGTCTTTAAAATACAAGTAACTCCACTATATTCAAATTTCCCCTGAAAAATGTTCCATCAGTACAGAAAGATGCAACAGACCATTTTGAGATAGAGAACCCAGAAACTGAGCAAATCATACTTTTGCTTTAAGGGCATAAATGTATGAATATAAAGGAATTATAGGTAGAGAGCAATACAAAAAACTCCAGTAGCTTAGCAGGTGAAACTCCCTTAGATTGAATCCCTCTTACCCCACATCCCATCATTGACTTGAGTGCATGAAAATATTTCCACAGAAACAAGATGAGCAAATAAAAAGCCTATGAGAATGACAGTGAAAGAAAAGAAACGGAGACAAAAGGTCAGAAATAAGTACAGAAAAATGATAACCAGTCACATTTGTCACTAGTCAACCACTTTTAAAGCTTTTAATTCACCTTGCTGCCATAATGAGCTTCCAAACAAAGCAACATGTCTGGATTAGAGATAATCAGACTGGTAAATCAATTAATCTTTATGTTTATGTCAATCTTATCATATTTAATCTACTGATCTCTTTACTATAACTTCCAAGCTTATGACTATATTATTCATGAAGTGATGACAGCTCCAAGAAAGAAATGTAGAGAACAAGAGAGAAATTAGGAACAATAACTCACCTTCACTTCCAAGTGCATTGGCATATTATTTTAGAAGGTCCCAATATTAAAAGACTTAAAAATGAAAGCGAGTCAGAGATAGAAAGAGGAGTAGCGAGAACACCGAGCAACTGGGCAAATCAGTCAATGCAGTCCACCAATGCTTTTATCCACCATACTTCATCTCCTCACCTTTCATGTGCATGAATATATTATTACCCTCACAAAAGACCTTGTGTATTGTTTATGAATTACCAGCCTTGCCAGTCAACAAAGCCCATTTTCATAAAAAACCCCTTCATTTAATTTCAGCTCCAATTTGATTACCAGCTAAAGAATGGAAGCCTTTTGGCCAACCCCCTAAAGGCTCTTTTCTTTCTCTCGCTCTCTTTTTTTATGTGCCTATTGAAAGGCTTTTATTGCTTTCCTTTCAATAACAAAAATAGGAAAGGCCTTTTTGGAGTAAAACCCTGGATAAAAAATTAATACAGCACTATTTTGGCCAGTAAATAGAGCTAAAGTGAGCTCGCTGCTGGTCCCCACTTTCATCTTTTTCTGAAACAGTAGAGGCTAAAAATTAATGATGTATTGTAGAGAAAGAAGAAAAACCCATTGGACTGGACATTCAGCATTCCACTACAATTAGAGCTGAATCTATTATAAATGATGACAGACGTGATCCGAACAGACCAGCCTGTATGGTCGTAAGTAAAAGTTCCTCAGCGTGAGCTGAAAGCTATTCAGATTTCGGCATAGACCACATGACTCAGGTTGAGCAGCAGTAGGGGGACCGAAAAAGGAGATCTAAAAGTGGCTGTATGAATGGGAGAGGGGTATACCTGATTGATCCTGTCCAATGAAATAAATGATTGTTCCAGAGCCCTACAATTATGCTGCGGGTGGCTTTTTGTTAACCGTCCATGGTCACTCGCCATCGTTGAGAGCAATGGCAATCGATGGCAGCCAGGTCTCTCTGGCTTTCATGAAACACAATGCAGTCAGTCCTGCTCACTGCATTTAGTTTTAGCAGTGTATAAGTAATCATCATAGTATGTATGAAACCTGAATGTTGTCTAGTGAGTAAAAGTTTGGGGGGTAGGTTAAAGACACAGAAAGCATGTTCATACTTATAGAACAGCCTGATAAGTGGGAAGCAAGAAGCAATAGTAGAGAAAAAAAATTGACCTTGATACTATGTTTTAGTGAGTAGTAAATTTAATCCATAAGTTTTGAGGCTGAGGTAAGTGTTGATTGAGAACAAGGTTCAATGTGCTTATTTAAATTGCTGCAAATAGTTTGAGGAAGTTCTTACTTGACAAGGTCTTTTACAGCCAATACCCCATACAACCGTACCTGTGCAGGCACAAAAACTATGAACACCTAGGAACAATAAACCCAAGACTTCTTTATTGTTTTAAAGTAAAGGCAATGTATTGTTGAACTACTAAAGCATTCAAAACCAGTCAATATACCTCCACTAGCAGTATTGCGAGACCTGAGCATTTGCAGTGCATAGCAATACATTTTCCAGCCACACACTAATGAGTCTATACAATAATGGAGTACCTATTAGAGTTTGACCATTTATCATTGTGAGATCTAACCACCTAAATGTACGTTTAAAATCACCAGCTTCTCATAATTATGATCAGAGATACTAAAGTTTAACCAAGAGCTGATGTCAAACACAGGGAGACACCAAATACATTTATACAGGTTATAAGCACACCAAATGAACATGTAATGAATTCATTCCAAGAATAATTACAAGAATGTGAAATACATTTATTAAACACAAAGGAAATATACTTAACATATACAAATGACATGAACTTTATTGTGAATAACTTTGTAATAGTGTAAAAGGATGTTAAGAGGCAGAGTAAACACAATGTGTTGGACTAAAACACAGGGCACTTACAGTAATGCTTCTTTACTGAAAATTGAAGCCAATAGGAACACCTATTAGGCATAGAACTCAAAAAAGGAAAATACCAAACAAACATTAACAAGATATCGTACAACATGACCAACAAAGAAAACTTACTCCACACATCCACACCGAGTGTACTCATGCTGCCATTCCACCAAACAGAAGAAGACTTTAGACAAGGGGTTACATAGGGACATAATCAAGGGAAGGGCGGGGCCAGACTCACTCAGGTGATGGTAATTAATCAAGTGCATAGAAATCAGTTAAGTCGAAATGTAAACATTAGAAATAATAGTTAAAGGTGTGCTTACAGTGAATTAATATAGCAGTTGTTTAATATACTTTGCAGATAAATACCAAACGTCTATTAAAAAACAAGTATTGGAGAATTACTTAAATTTAAGTAAAAGTATACTTTTATCTAAATTATAATTAAGTATGATAAAAAAGTAAGTTAAAATATTATACTTTTATATGATAAAAGTATACTTTCAATCATTTACTTCAATATACTTTCATATTATTAACATCTTTGAAATAAGTGCAGATATTCACTAGTTTATTTAAAGCTGATATCCCACCATTAATATGAGTATTTATGAATGCATTATTAATTGGAACTATTTTTTTTTAGCTCAAACTTATTCCATACTGTGCATATATAAATGTTACAAAAGGTTTAACACCTGACCATAAGCCTGTTGGACATCCCCTTTCAAAATTCTCTGCATTCATATCCAATTTAAATGAATTTTATAATATATTAGAGATCAAGCACTCATGCTGATGCACTCAAGTGGTACCAGATTTCCATCAATATACCACTGAAGTCATCGGAGTTCCAGTGCACGGCTTTGTCCAGAGTTTTGTTTCAATAATCAATTTGTACATCCTTTGTTTGGTAGATTTCTTTTTCTATGTGGCTTTTCAGTGGCCCACAGTGGCCTCAATAGATTTGAAGACACAGAAACCAGGACATTGACCCAGAGGTCATCAGTCAGAAACATTTAACCCAGACAGAATTATAGAGAACCAGAATCCCCTATTTTATGTATTTATTTTTTATCTCTTTGATAAATGAGGATGCCTTTTCTACCTCTCTTTGATGCTGCTTCTTTGTATGCTTGTATGAATATTAAACAATAGACAAAGGTGAATTACACATTATTCATTCATGGGCAAAGGCAGTGTCGGGCCTCTGAAAAGAGGCTGACATTTAAGCCTTTTGGCAACATTGCAAAATTACATGCTTCCCAATGGACGTCAATAAAACCCGACTTAGGTCTATAAAAGAAGAAAATTGACTTGTGTGTGCAATAGACATGGCATGTAGCTACCTCTCCAGTCCTCGGGTGTGTGTATGAATGTATAGAGGAACAAAAGACTTGGCTCTTCTCTCAAAGTCTTTGTGTTCGTGAATAGCCAAGTAGTCCGCTGACCAGCTTATTGAAGTTACGGAAAGTTTCAATATCAGTTAAGATCTGCCTCTGCTGTCCACATTAGGTTTTCCTTAAATGAGAAAGACTCAGACAGTATGAAAATTTTCTTGGTCTCCACATGAACGAATGGTTAAAGACAGAAAACAATCGTCAAGGTTCACTGTTGGAAAGTTATTGAACAAACAGCAAGCCGTGGTTACTCAAGTGTCACCTTTAGGACATATTTGGACGCCTTTACAGAAAAAGCCTTTCTGTCATCGAGCCACAAACACCTATAAATTACTAACAGGAGGAAGATTTATGTAGCATTTACTTAAGTTATTAGGAAAAGTAGTGAATGGATGAATAAACGAGGGCGGAGAGCAGTCTGCACTTGCAGTGACTGCCACCCAAACATGTCCAATTAGGTGATGGTTAACATTTCCATTCACTTTCATGTTCCTGTTTACTGCAGTAGGCTTTGTCCTTATGGAAATGGGTCCTGAACGTCATTCTTTTCTCCAAATATCACTGTCACAGAGGCTATACAAAAAGAACAACCTGTCTTTCTCCACCTGGGCCACAGCCAGAGATTACTATCTGCAACAAAGTCTTTCTATCCCTGTGGATGGCACATCTTCAAAACCCTTTGATTCTTTTCATTGATTGGCATAATAGAAAAAAGATAACATTCTCATTATTTATTTATATATGCATAAAAGGACAAATTACACATCTATTCAATAGGGCTCCTGTGATAGACAGGGTAGGTGAGACGTATATGCTCTACTGTCAGTAACGTCAGGACTCTGAAAAGTGCAGTGATGCAACATTAGAAAAGTTTTGGGGCTTGTATTTATTAGAGTTCAGTTTCAATCATATTTGCTTTTGTGTTGTCAGTGATTTAACAAAAAAAATCTTATTCAATAGACAAGATAAGGCCAATTCATGTCGTGGCCTGGTGGTTAGATCGGAAGGTTGTGATCGGAAGGTTGCCCGTCGCGACTAAAGTGCCCTTGAGCAAGGCACCCAACCCCTTACTTCCTAAATTCTAAAATAAAAGAAAGCACGCCACTGGTCCAAATAAACATCTTATAGTTAATATGGAAGCTAGCAAGGCATGCAACGTACAGAAATGAACATATGAGTAATAAGTAAGGATTTATTTGTATTCACATAATTCATCATCCAGATAAAAACAACATGATTGTACAGATAAAGAAGTACAGTGGGAAGATTAGTTACCAAAAATCGTTACCCACATGGACAAACGAATATAAATGTTTGCAGTAGACATTTATTTAATATCATTTAAATACATAAATTAAACAACGTGAGGGAATCATATGTGGTCAGTTTCGTAATGCTTGCATATGTACTTTGTACAAAAAGTTCTGGAATTGCGGAGAAGATAGGAATACTTAAAAACTATTTCCCAAAAAGAGAAAAAGAAAATTTCAAAAAAAAAAGGCACATTACTGCTCGGAATTTGCAATATTGGCAGGGAATTAAGATTTGTACAAATACGTTAATAAAAAATAAAATACAAAGGAAAAAAAGCCATTTTCGGTCGGTTCCAGGAGTAAACCGGCTGTGTTTTATTGTTAGGAAGTCAGTTCTGTTTCACAGTGTTGGTAAAGTTCCCAAAGAAGTTCCTGACTGAAATACTTTCCTCGGCCAAGTAATCCCTGAGACTCCCAGTATTTTATCAAACATCAGCTATTGCATGCTGGTACATACACTGTTAGTAGAAGTACAGACTGAGAATTTACTCCAAAACAGTCCATTTGTGAAGACAAAGATTATTAGGAACATTGAAACTCATACCATTAATTATATATTAGTATATATTTTTAAAAATGCGTTAAAAATTAAGGCAAAAATCGCAAGCTGTGTTTGGCCACTTATTCCAATGTTTGGATGCTGATATTTCATTTGGCACCGGTAAACTCAAGAGACTAGTGATGGAATCAATTTCCGTCTGTCTGTAGCATCTACATTAGCTTATTTAACTTTTATCTCAGCCCAAGAGGTCCTTTTTTAGCTTGGTGTTCTCTTCCAGGCTAAACGTCGATCAATCTTTTAGGCTAAAGTCGTAGATCGGCTTTATAAATTTGTTTCATCCCAAGATGGGTCGTTCATGCTTTTTATTACTCTTCTGACTATCTTTTCGAGATCTTTTCTGGCCTTTTGCTCCTCTTCCAGACAGCTCTTCATTCTCTTGTTATCCTATAATAAGAGATTAGAAACAACATGATTTCTATTCTAATACCTAAAAGTAAATTCTCTCCACAATACTCAGTACGGATTCTAATATTCAAACGTATGTATTAGTAAAACATTAAAAAATACCTGCTTAAGTTCCTGAACTTCATCCCTCAGTGCATAAACAGTGTCCACTAAGCTCCTTTAATGAATGACAAAAAACAATATTAAGAAACGAACACAATAATGAAGTCAGTTGTCATTTTAGGAATTATGTCTCTACCTCTCCTCAATCACCGTCTGTCCGTTGCTCTTTGTTTCTTCTACAATAATTTTCTCCTCTTCAGGAAAAAGCATGTGTAGCCCCGACTCTTTTCTTGATCCTGTTTTTAAAATAAAAAGCTTTAAAACGTTGCACTGGGAACATGTTCTTATTAAATGTTCTTTTTCCACAGCGGACCTTGATCTGCATTATATGTAAAGAGCTCCTCGAGGAAACCCACATGGACAGACGGAGAACATGCAAACTCTGCACAGAAAGGACTCGGACCATGCCATCTGGGAATCAAACCCAGAAACTTCTTGCTGCGAGGCGACCGTGCTACTCACTTAGCCACCGTGTCACCCAATTACAAACAAATAATGTAAGATATTATTATATAACTAACTGTTATTAAAGAGCTGTTACAATGTGACCATTCAAGGTTAAACAGTGTGCAGTACAGCTCCTTCATAAATAAAATGAATTACTGTATATAACCAAGTATTTAACATATATTTTATATATATTATACTTACCGTGTACGAAATACTTAAAACCTAATTTAAACATGAATTCCTATATGAATAAACAATATGCATTAAAAACCTCTAATTCACACACTAGGACATGCTGTGCTATATCACAGGCACAAATATGAAGTACAACACACTAATGCCTAAAAACTACACAAACTATGAACATTTGCTAAGAGAAAGAGGAAAATATAGAGAATAAAGAGTAAACCATCAAGAGCTTCACCCTCAGAAATACTCAAAATTAATTCTGAAGACATATTATGAGCAGCAGCTCTTACGGGAGGTAGAACCCATCCTGTAACTATGGCCTGTCCATGTACTGTCATAGTCCGAGTCTTCTGATAGGTCAGATGACCATTCCAGGCGCAAGATGCTGGTACGGCTAGACGCCGACTCCACAGACGAACGACCAGCATCAGCCAGCACGTGATTATGCATCAGATCAGTGCCCTGCCATGCTAATGGATTAGGGACGGGTTAAAGGACCAAACCAACCAAACAGATGAAGGGTTGAATCGGAGGGTAAATAAAACCAAATCAGCAACAAAACAATAAAAAAATTAAAATGACATTTAAATGATAGACATTTATGGAAGTGAGAAAGAGAGGAAAGAGAGGAACAGAGAGATGTTAGAACATTAAATAAATCTATGAGATAAAGTGTAAGTGGAAGCACTGATTGTTAAGACTTATTAGTAGAACATGTGTAAAAAGGATTAAAAGATTAAACTTCCATTCTATTAGAAAGTCCACTATGCAGTGACGACAAAAGTCTTACTGTTAAGTATGTGTACTGTATTAAATTGATGTTTCACTTGTATGCGTCCCTCAAAAAAATCAATGCAACGTTATACCAGCGCTCACATTAGTGGCCTATCGAAATATTAAGGCTCCATCAACGGCAGCTTGAATGAATAACCGATTTAATATCCCATAATATTTTAAACACACTACATACATACTCAGTATTACTCAGGGGGGTCTGAGAGGAACCCGTTTTCCTACACATACCTGAGTTACAATCATTTTGGTAAGGTGGTAGGAAGCACAAATGAATTCCATATGTAAGTATATCAGAGAAATATCTACACTTCTGTTTAAATCTGCGATCTGGATAAACATGTAAGGAATACATCTAATTATTACATTGTCATGATCACTAATAAAGAGGAAGTTCTTACTCGAGTTGAGCGTTTGGCGCGTCTTGGCGCTAGTGCAGTACGCCTCTATAACTTTGAGGATCTGTGCATCCTCCTCCAGCGCTGCAGTACCTGGTGAATAAGAATAGCTCTGTATCAGAT
>JAYDZG010000013.1:5178489-5191206 GCA_034509265.1 Microcambeva bendego
TAACCTCTTCTCCTGCTCCTCCTCCTTCCTCTTTGCCAATGCAACTGTTTGGCGTCCTTCTGACCCTGCTAAATTAGATATTTTATTTACTTCTTTATTTCTCTTACTTACGTCAGTGTCTGTTTATGTGCTAAATTATTGTAGGTCGCTTTGGATAAAAGCGTCTGCTAAATGCTGTGTAATGTAATGTAATGCTTGTAGGGTTTCAAGTCAGAAGCAGAGCACCGGACGTACCTTATTGAGGGCGACGATGAAGGGACACTTCTTTTCTTTGAGCAGGTTGATGGACTCGAGCGTCTGCGGCTCCAATCCGTGCATGATGTCCACTACCAGGATTGCGATGTCACACAGGGAGCTACCTCGGTTTCTCAAATTACTGCGAGCATTAAATAAGTGAGGGGAGTAAACGAAGAATACTAAATTATATTAGAAATATAAGAAGTGCCGCTCACCTGAAGGACTCGTGTCCTGGCGTGTCGATGATCAGCATACCTGGGATCTTCATGGTCTCCCTTTCAAACTGTAACATGAACATTGAACACATCTACAGACGTCCCTGAAGCCTTTACATGCGGACCAAGTGGCTTGTGTGTTCCAGAGTACTTACATTCTTGACCATCTTAGTTTGCTCAATGATTGCTTCTAAGGGAACGTTTGTGGCACCGATCTGCTGAGTGATTCCACCCGCCTCGCCATCCTGAACGTTCGTACGTCGCAGCTGGAGAAATACAGGAAACGTGTCATTTGTCCATCTGGATCATTAAAAAGATTTAAAGTGAACAATATACGCTATGTGGTCAAAAGTATGTGGACGTCAACTGTGAGCTTATTGGGCATTCCATTAGTATTAGAAAGAGTGAACTCTCCAAAAGGCAACGAGAACATTTTAGGATGTGCAGGAGGGCGTTAGTTGGGTTCTGAGCATTACCCACAAGTACACCATCCAGCTGCATCTCGGTGAAGACAGAATAGAACGCTTGTCTGGGGTCGGGGTCGGGGTCCTTGTTTGCTACCCTTGGAGGCAAGTGTGGATTGTTCAAGGACCCATGCATGGCAGAGCTGGGAAACTTAAAAGTTTCAAGCACACACCAAACCTCTAGGCACTAGGCTACCATTCACAGCTTTTATATGCAAGTACACACCTTGTCAAGGATCTTAGTCTTTCCTGTGTCTACATGGCCTAGTACACAGACCACAGGAGCTCTGAGTTTATCCAGATTTATGTTCTTTAGATTCTCCTGTCTCCGTTTCTGGAAAAGAAAATCAAACAAGCAATAAAAAGCAACAATTATTAGTTGGGTTCTAATGGAAAAAACACAACAAATGAGGCCGTGAGTTACAACTTTGCTGGGGTCGACTGTACAGGAAAGCCCCGCCATCATACCTCTATCCTTCTCTTAGCCTTGTCATAAAGCCTCTCCTCTTTGGTGCGCTCGTCATCTGAATCACTCTCAGTGCTGGATTCAGAGCTCTCTTCTTTCCGGCTCTTTTTGGACGTCTGATTTTCCTTGCCTTCCACCCGTTCTTCCTCACTCTCCTCTTCGTCCTCGTCCTCCTCGTCTTCGTCTTCCTCGTCGTCCTCCTCGTCGTCCTCGTCTTCGTTAACATTCTCAGCCTCGGCCGAAGAGGAGGGTTTGCGAGCTGGCTGAGGAACTGCTGTCTCCTTCACTTCTATGTGGACCTTCTTCAGTTCTGAGAACAAGAAAGAAAGGTCTATCAGCATTACATTGGCTAAACTCTTTTTTTTAAATCCACACCGGACAGGTTCATAGATGGTCACGTATCTGGTCTTTGATAAACCAGCAGGAAAAATACTTGCGGTGTTTATAAAAATGCCATTTCATGAGACTTCACCTCCGGCCCTCTTTCGGCAGGACAATGTTTAATTTGATGTAATTAAATGATGGCAGAATTGGGATAGTGTGTTTAAACAGCATGTGTTACTTTAGAATTTAGGAATCCCTAAGCTGTCCTCTTTGAAAATGTATTTTTCTAATCTTTCATGCCAGGATGAAAGCTGTTGGATTTGATCACATAATAAGCACTTTAAAAGAATATATTTACATTGTAAAATGTATAACTCTGTAATAATAATAATAAAAAAAACACCTCTCCTGCTTAAAATTTGTATTTTTTTGCATTGCATTTACAGCATCTCAGACGCCTTTATCCAAAGTGACTTACATTAGTTACACTATACAGTCTGAGCAATAAGGGTTAAGGGCCTCGCTCAAGGGCCCAACCGCAGCAACCTGCTGGTGAGGTTTGAACCGGCTCCTTAGTATTACTAATCCTGTACCCTAACCACTAGGCTATGAATATGAATACATATTTATAAACTGTGAAAATAACATTTTAATTGGGCTTAATTCTGCCTGTACAGCGCCCCTCAGGTTCAACTCTTCGATAGGCACGAAGACCCCGTCACGACATGCAAATCAGTCAATTAATGTTCCCGCCCCCCTGCCGACGCCCACCGCGCCGAGATCATGGATACGAAATTAGTATTTTGGTGTCATTTTGTACTCGTTTTGTCCCCTCTCTGCCCCAGCCTTAAATTAATTCGTCACCTCCCAAAGTGCCCATCGATTTTTTCAACTAGCACCTGGGGTGGAGTTTGCTGAAACAGAGGGGTACGGTTACCCTTTAAAAGCAAAAGTTTGAATATACTATTACTGATAATATAAGAAGAGAAAAATACACAGGAAGTCTTTTTGTTATGTAGATGTGTGCGTCTGTATATCTCGGATCGTACCTTTCTCCTCGTCGCTGGCGATGGCTTCCCAGTCATCTATATCCACGTTCTCCTCTTTTATCTCTGCTTCGGCAGGAACTACAAATGATTTGACAGCATTTGCTTTTGAAGGAAACATTACCAATGAGCTCTTCTATGCCAAATAACTAGAGATAAAATGTAATACCTGATTTTTCAATGGGAGTGTCGACTTGGATTTCAGTGGCGAGTGGGTCGGGCACCTCTGACGTAGGTGAGGTCACCTCTAAGGATTAGAAGTAAAATATAGAAGAAGAAGAAGGTCACTCTGGTACAAGAATGGAAGACGGGTAAGCTACTCGTCACGGTGCTCACGGTACCTTCAGTTTGTGCCGTTGGCTTCTTCTTTCTTTTGTCGGAGTAAATTGGTCTCTTTTTTGGCATGGAGTCTTTGGAAGGCACTTCTACGCCTGAAAAACCCAATAGTGTGTTATGATTGAAACATTCGACTCATCGGGGTCACCGATAAAGCAGAAGGTAGAACAAAAATTCTACATATATTCATCCATCATGTTAAATATAGTATATTTGGATAGTCTCTTACCCTGCGCCTGCAGTGCACGCAGTGTGGCCTCGGCTCGGGCTCGAGACTCTTTTTGGGCCTTGGTGAGCAGCTTGCCTTCTTTCTTTAACCTTTCCTTTCTTTCCTTCTCCTTCTGCTTCTTCTTCTCCTTCCTTTCGGCTTCCAGTCGCTCCTGCAGAAATATGACATTATGATCTGAATGTGATCACTACAGTGAGAAAATTGAGCCGTCAGATTTGGTTTATCCATTAAAATCTTCATTTTGTTTATCCATTGGTTTAAAATGATAACACACAGTTATTACCGGATCATTCAATATTTTCAAGCTTTCTTTTATTGATGAATAAAGGCCATGTCACAGTTTATTCATTTGTTTACCGCCATATGAACACATTGGATACATTCATGGCCCACACACACTCACACACACACACACACACTCACACATCATCCTGTGTGCTGACCTCAACTCGCTCCCAGACTCTGCTATCATACACACACATTGCAGACACACACATAAACACACATATACAACCATGGGAGACCACTTCAAAATGATCAGTTTATTTTAGGTTACAATTTCTGAGTGTGTGTTTGACAATAATAATAATAATGAGTTGTGTCATTTTTTTCTATAAACTAGGATAAGAATTGAATTAGAATAAAACAACAACACTCAGAAATTCTAAACTAAAATAAACTAATCATTTTAAAGTGGTCTCTTATTTTTCTCCACACTCATTAATGAGACTGAAGTTTCTCTAGAACTAACGTGTGTGTGTGTGTGTGTGTGTGTGTTGGGATTCTGTCTGAAAGGTGTGGTGGAATACCTGAGCAACGGCGGCGTGGCAGAGAATCACAAAGACTTCAAAGAGTTACGCTACACCGACTGTCTGAACAACTTCAGCTGCAACGGCAAGCCGGACGGTAGCATCACACACAGCTTCCAGCTGAAGAGCGCCTATGAGAGCCACCTGATGCCTTACACCAACTACACCTATGACTTCAAGGTGGAGAAACATTACGGTGTCACTTTATACAGCCGTGGAAAAAAAACAAGAGACGACTTCAAAATTATCGGCTTATTATGGCTGTGTGTTTGACCAAAATAATCAAGTTGCTTTTATTCATTTCTAATTTTATTCTAATCTTATTCCAGTTTGCTTATCAATTATAAACCAAATTAAACTACTAATTTTGAAGTGGTCTCTATTTTTTTCTTTCCACGGCTGTATATATTTACATCCTGGGTGTCTAGCAAATGCTTCTGCCCTACTTCTGCCGTCTGCGTCATCGTTTGTAATTTGGGATGTAACGATGCATCACGAGTCGGTCGAGAATCGACTCACACGAGGCACGATTCAAATCGGTAACCGTGTTTGACGAATCGATGTTCACTTTAACCAGCAGAGGGCGCTACCGCCATTCACCTCGCCTTGTTGACGGCACCAGGTTTCAGAATTGGGCCGTCTGTAGCAACCTAAGAGGGCTTCGTTGTTAAGATAAATCACAAACACATCATTTTCTTTTATTTATAAGTTAAACAAAATCAAACCTTCATATTTGTACGTCCCCATCAGTAATTGTGTGTTTGTTCATGTATGTTTCATTCCAGGGTGTGATCGATTACATCTTCTTCTCCAAGACTCACATGAAAGTGCTGGGCGTGCTGGGTCCCCTGGAGACCCAGTGGCTGGTGGATAACAACATCGCCGGATGCCCCCACCCGCACGTCCCCTCCGATCACTTCTCCCTCCTGGCCCAGCTGGAGTACCACGCCCCCCCGCCCCCCCTGAACGGCCTCCACCTGGCCATCCCCAGGTAGTCCCGGAGGACGGCGTCCGGATAAACTTCGAGTATTTTAATCTTTGCACAGGACTTTTTTTTCCCCCTAGACTGATAAAAGCTCCGTACAGGATCAGGGCCGGGATTCTTTTCAGTACGGCGGGGCGGGTCCGGACTAGAAGTGTGAGACGTCAGGCCGAGACCTCATGCAATAGTAGTGGTGCGGCACCGAGTCGACGATGTTTTATGTGTATTTAATCCAGACGCGACTTAGGCGAATGTACGGATCTGTCCTGGTCAACTGGAGTACAAATACAGGCGCTCCTCACTTCACAACCCACATCACAACCAGCTCGGCAGTGTCCACTCTACTGAGACGTTTAATACCTTGCTCGGCAGTCTGGACCTTTTTTTCTGTCTGTAAAATTGTTGAGACCTTGGAAACCACAGTGCGACCAGACTGCGCAGAGCGAAACATCGTCATTTGTTCTGTTCTGGGTCACCAGTGCAGAGATTCGGAACTCCTCGGCCGGGCGCCATCTCGGCGCGACGATCATCGGTGCAGCAGACCAGCAGTCGGCCACCGTGTCTGCCGGGCGGGTGAGGTCTGTGCAAAGACCTTGCTTAGGAGATAAAAGCATGGCAGACAGGAACCCGGTCGTGACGTGAGGAGGGCCTGTATGATTTATGATAGAATCGATGCATTTCGTACTTTGGTATGTTCCCCATCTGACGTCACCTTCAATGTAGGGAACTAGAAAACTTTTCAAATTGACAAAGTGACTAATGCAGCTGAAATGGGACTGAAGCAATCTGACGGGTGTAAATTCTTACATTTGTAATCTTCTAAACAAATTATGCAACACTGGTGTTTTTAACAACATTAAAGAGGATCCCAGCCCTACTGCTTTTAATCTCGCCTGTGTGTGTGTGTGTGTGTGTGTGTGTGTGTGTATGTGTGTGTGTGTTTTGGCTTTTTCCATTTTTACTATCGCCCTGTCTTCTTGCCTAATGGATACACATAATGGAAACATTGTGTATACACACCTATCCTAATTATAACTGCTGACAGGTAAATAAGATCAGTTCTACGAAATAAATGACAGATGTCGAACTTTTAACTTTGGTTCAGCACATCTGTGAACAATGCAGGGTCCAGAATAACATGGAGTACAACAACTGCCGTGGAATAGGAATTCGGATTCACCAGGTACAGTGTTATCAGGTGTACAAGCTTCATGTTTTCTTTCATAAATACATACATGCTTTGAAACAAAATAAGCTGAGACAATCTATAGTGCTCAATAATATTACACTTGCTTGACTGCCTGGACAAACTTTAAGCCTAAAGACATTATTCCGGTTTTCTCTTTAGTTCATTTCCTAATGGGATTATTAAAGCCTCTCTAACCTTGAGACAATCTAACTATGGACCTGCTTCAAGGCCTTCAACATTTGGTCTAACACACTTTATGTGAGAAATGAAGGCAGAAGCTGGTGATCACTAATGATGAGTATAGAGACAAAGATAGTGTGGTGTTTTTATATATATATATGAATGATATTAGGCATTTCTTACATTAGCAACTGCCTGGGTGGCAATTATTAGGAATATTAAGGAGTTTTGAGTGGTCCTCACAACTACAAGAAATAAACTTAATTTATTATAATATCTTGGAATTTTCTACAAGAAATTTAAAAAGAAACAGATTTTTCCATCGTTAGCATTTAGCAATAGCACCAAAGCTGTTAAATATGAACCCCAGATATCAGAAAATTAATCACAATGCATTATTAGTTAGTAGAAATGTCAGTTATTAACGCAGAAGTGTTATTTTGACACTAAGTTACACTGTATTTTCATTTAATTCAAACATTTAAAGGGAGAAGCTAGTCGGGTAGGAACACCGATTTGAGACGCACCCGCCTCACGTGCTTTAGCGCGTGTTGTGTTTTTATTCTTTTAAAGGTTTAGTTTAATTAATTTCGTACAATTTAATACAGGAAAGGCGAGACTAATGGGCAGTAAAATCACGATTTGATGCCGCTCAGTGCCAGCATGGCGTTTTCTTACACACCTGTGAATAAATGTGTAAGATGAATAGCATCTTATATAGTATATATTGTTATTTAGGATGACTTGAGACATATCTGGTTGTCTTTTCCTGTCTTTTTCTAATGTAATTATATGTACATTAACAACATAAAGGTTGTTGCATTTGCAAATAAAAGAAGCAGTCAAGGGCCCGTTTAATCTTTTAATATTTATCTCAAACCACTCAGATTGCTTACAATCACCTTACAGTTTCATCAGTGAGTTTATATTACGCTGAATCCCAGTTGATTCATTAGTTTCGTTAGTTATAAAGACGAGGTGCCGGCCGCGCAGTCGTGTTCAGGGGTGAAAGTTTGCTTCGTGTGGTCTTCGAGGTCATGTTCTTCTTGCTGTTTTAGAAAAAGAGACATAAATCAGATTTCTTACAGGGACATTTTAAAGAAAAAATATATTATGTCTTTCTTTCCACCGTCTGAGGAGGATTTGTGGTGCTACAAGTTTCCCCCGAGGATGCTTTTTGTTAAAACGTCATATCAACTGTGACTCGCTCCATCTTAATAAGAGCAAATAATTATATATCAGTGCGTTGCTCTTTTCAGTTTGTTAGTCCCACCTTACACCGGGTGCCCACTTTGACCCTGATCAGAACGGAGTCATTTTAATTCATTCTGAGAATAAATACATTCTAATTACCAAATATTTACTCACGTGTCAACTAATTGACTGTTTTAATTTAGATTAAGCTTCGTAATGATATCACTGTTGATAACTGCAGCCTCTGTGAGCTAAACGCTAAAAGTTGAACTAGATGCTAACATATGGCATATCTTTAATCTAACTTCCTTACTTCCTTTTAAAGAGTTGAGACACAATAGCCTGGATCCACTTCGCCTCGGGGTCCACACACACTTTGGAAAAGTTCTTCTTGGTGATTCTAAAAAAAAAAAGTAAGACTATTAGAAAACAGTTAGCCGTTAATGCTACAATAACACGTGCTGCTGGGCTTGCTGTGTTGTTACTTGCTAAAAGGTTTGGAAACGTTTTTGGCTTTATAGTCACCGAATAACTAAGACAGCTAGCTAACCAACAGCACAAAATAATAATAAATGATTTAATAATAATAATAATAATAATAATGAATGAAGTTTTGTACACTAAATACAGGAAATTTCGGTCTCAAAAGTAATTTGGGTAATTTTGTATGTATACTTAAAATATTAAAGAGCAATAAAACATTATAGCTTCTGTACAGTAAATACAGAGCATGATTATAAGCTCAGGAGTACAAATAAATCATTTCTTTTTTATATAATTATTTATTTCTTCTGTGTGGCCCAGTTGAAAATGGCATTCAGACTAGTACTGCTCCATGGCCTGTTAAAATGATGTTAAAAATTTGGGGCCAATAGCTTGTGCTGTAATGAACGTACCACTCTAGGTTTGGGAAGAAATGGTGCACACTATGGTGCACATGTTAACAGCAGAAAGTATAAAAGTTTAACTACATTCTGACCAGGTTAAATCGCTGACATATTGGACCAAGTGTAATAGTAATGAAATGACTTACATGATTTCGGTTTTGTGGCAGCTTACTCCAGCGGGCAGGATCTCGATGCGCTGAAACTGGCGAGGGTCCATCTGGGCGTGGGTGGTTTTCACGCAGCGGCATCGATCCGCGTCTGAGAAAGGGAATGCTATGAAAGAGGAGACGAGACAGAACAGAATTGTGGTTAAAAACAGACCCCAGGTAGCATAGAATGGCTTTTAGATTAAGCCCTCAAAGAAGGAATCGTTCCCAAACGTCTGGGTTTGATTCCCGTACCATACCATCTTCCAAAAAATGTAAAAAGAATGAACTGGTTAATCTGGACTGCCCATTGGGGTAGGGGTGTGATTTCTTTTCACCAAACCTTCCTGCAAACCTTCCTGAGCATCCTTCGAATTTCAGTCCAGGCTTGGGACCTGCACTGAGAGCCCATTGACAAGTGCACCTCTCTGTGCCCCCCATGGAAATTAGTCAACATTGTCCATGCAGATACCCAGTAGAGTGATGGCACCCACAAAGATTTGAACACCTTAGTGATGGCACCACTAAGATGCCCAGATCTTAGCAGTATTGGTCTACCATACTTTACTGCTGACCCACCAAAGTTCCCCATTTCTTAATTATTAATTAAATATTTTCCCCACACCCATTTTTATGGTTGATTGTAAAGTTGCATTGCATTGAATACCCAGTTGTGCTACTTTAAAATGTCCATAATGTAAAACAGTCACTTACACAGTGTGGTGGCGATGCAGCAGAGGACCGTAGTGGCCAGGAGCAGGTGGGTACCGAGTGGCATGATGGCTCAGGGTTGGCAGATCAGTCTGTCTGTGCTGCTCAGGGTTTGATGGGTTTATATGGATGCTCAAATGAGGAAGTAATGAAAATATTCGCTTAAACAAATGACGGAAAAAAATAATCAAGAGGAAAGCGGGGGAGGATTCGAGCATGAGGGGATGCCATCGAATCTGCTCATTATGCTCTGATTACACTGACCAACAAATAATTCATTAGTTTAATGACAAAATAAAGACATATTTAATAAATGATGATTGAACTGGTTTTAAAATTGGAGGTCAGTGTGTAAAGAAATAGTTTCAACCATTTAATGTTTAGTAGATTTCCTTACATGCTTCTTTATTGTTTTTTTTCCTTTTATTCTCTTTACTTCTTTCTTTTTTAGTCTCCGTCCTGCTTTTTTATTGATTTACTTGTAACTTTAAGTCTGCAAAAGACATTAAGCCCATTAAAAAACTAAAATAAACTGCAGATCACATCAAATAAATTTATATGATAGTATATTTTATTTCCAGACCACTTCAAAACATTACTGTCAATAGCTGTTGCAAAAAGGAAATGATTACTATTGTATTGATAATACAGGAATACCTCCACTTATGTCATTTCTTGACTTTTAATGGCGGTGGAACATTTAAATGTAAATAATGTAATAATGTACTATTTAAAAGCTTGCATGTTTTAAAATGCCATCTTATTTACATGACACTTGGCTAGTTCACGGCAGTTTTGGCTCTAAGTGTGACGTCATGCTATAGTGTTGAGAGATCCGGTGGCCATGATGGAATGGACTGGAATTGAGTTCTTGGGAAAAGACGCATTAACACCAACACGCGTCTCTCCAAAATACGAACATAAGCCTCCTCTGCTGCCACATATTTGCTGATCACCCATTCTGGCAGCCACCCCCCGCCCTTTTAATTCACCACGACGGGTTATAAACTCACGGTTCTGATAAGTTTCCATTTCCACATAAAGCCCTGACTGTGGTGAATTAATACAGTGTTGTGGTCCGGCCGTGTAGGATGGAGACGTGAACTTTCAGTCTGCTGGCGATTTCACTCTCGCTTCACGTCTACGATGGTTTCCTCTCGTCAGCACAAACGCTGCACTTCACGCCGCTGGAAGAAATACGACAATAGAGAAAGAATGGAAAGAAAGAACAAGCGTACGTTCCAGTTCAGGGATCCTGTGCACATACACCGTGTAGACAAAAGTATTGGGACACACCGCTCCATCATTGAAGCGCATAGTTTAAGTGGCGACCTCTCCGGGGTGTTTCCCGCCTTTTGCCCTTTCTGACCCTAAATAGCATAAACCACTGATGAAACAGATTGAATGACTTTGCATAGTTAAACTTGTCAGGCGTGCAGAAAGGAAACCACGGTCTTTTGAGCTAGGAAGTAAAGACAGACAGAATAAGGAACAGAAAGAGGCCTACTAGAATGCTCAGCATGGGTTTATTTATAATACAATCTGTGAGACGGGTCCTTATCTGACCTTATTTACAGTCCTTCATTTTATAATTTACAGTCTCCCTTATGTCCAGTCATTCCAGTTTCCTGCAGCTGGAGGAGTCTGGAAAAACTGTATTCATGATCTATTTATTTCTGAAGCATCTCCGAAGCTGCAGCTCTTGTGGGGTGTTCTCGGTCTGCAGTGGTTCAGTATCTATCAGAAGTATCTATCTGATTCTGATAGAAAGGTTCCAGGGCCGTTACAAGGGGGACCGACACAATATTAAGGAATGTAGCTAATCGTGAAATTTAAAATAAAGCCAGTCTGCATTTAACTTTTTTAGCTTGCCGGTTAATTTAACGAAGGAGTCAGTTGAGGCATCCAGGGTGTAATAAGTTTGGCATTAATTAAATTATTTTAATTAATAACACATTTTCACATTTTAAAGATGGTATATATATATATACATATACATATAAAGCTTATTCCTCACTACTGTAGATAAAATGATGATTGGAAACAGTCGAGAGAGGAAACTGTAGGTGGAACCTTATGTGTGACTCTTGTCTGTAGACAAGGGTTTAACCAACGTGGGGGCATGAATTACAGGCCGTGATTGCAGAGCGCATTAGCCTGTATGAGGAGAAATCCCCTTTAGTCTTATATATAGTCATTAGCCTTGTACATACTCAGCTATTAAGTTTCGGTGCTCCCCCTAAACCTCCGATGAGTACATGCCAGTCATATTCCAAAAAAATAGGCAGAAATAAACATTTGGCTGAAGGTATTAATGTAAAATAAATAATGTGTTTGATAGCAAACCAAAACTCAACGAACAAGGATCGGCTCGATCGCATGGAAGGTCGCGCGGAGGATTCCTTATTAAGGGATTTCTAGGCTGATTGATAGCGCTGCTAGGATCAGGGCGTGTCTCCACACACAAAGCTGATCCGCATATGAACCGGCTCCGTGCAGGTAAAACGAACACGGTACCGCGCGCATGTCCGAGGGGACGCGACTAGATTGGAAGGAAGTTTGGAAGAATAGCACCAATGTACATTGGAGGTGTGTGGAGGACCAGATGTAAGCAAGGACACCGTACAAGCGATGGAGGGGGCGGTGGAAGAACTAAACACCTGAGAGAGTGGATTATGAGTAGAAAAGAGTTCAAGGTCGCTCTAACTCACATAGAAACTTGGTGAACCAGAGAAACATCTCTATGCTCTCATCCATGACCTTGTAGGAGAGGATTTCACCATTAAAAGAGACTTCTTTGCTAGAACCAGGTTTTGGGTCTCATAATTGTATGTGATGTAATCGACACACTTCATAGATCAGACGTGACTTTCCATTGTAGAGTATTCTTAGAAATTTAAACCCGGGATCCTCAGATCTCAATAGATCGATGGCAGGTTAGCGAACTCTCCCACCGCATCACCCAAGGTTAAAAGAATAAGCAACCAAGAAAGTTTTTAAGCATGTGCAGTTTTTAGTCCAGACTTGTCGAGGCTCTAAAAATACCTCAGAAGTTCTCCTTCATTGACCGACATCTTTTCTATATTCGGTTCAGGTTGCCCGTAAGCGCGTTTGTTGTTCTCTTTTGGAAACTACAGGCAAATAATTTCTCGAAACAGCAATCAGAAATAGAAGTGTTCAGGGCAGCCGTCACGCTCTGACTGTAAGGACTTTTTTTGGGGGGTCCATGTATGTATGAATGAATGTATGAATGGATGTATGTATGTATGTATGTATGTATGTATGAATGAATGAATGTATGA
>JAYDZG010000013.1:5202944-5217839 GCA_034509265.1 Microcambeva bendego
GACTTAATATTTGGTTTGTCACTGTCTAAGAAAATGTTTTCTTTTTTTGTATGGGTTTACTCTAAGTAATACAGTTTCTGTTACTCCTCAACCATGTAAGAGGTCGATTCCCAGACCAGATGTGACCACGACCATAAATACAGTATGAACAAGCCTATTCCTGGTGAACTGCAGTGGTGTAGAGGTTCACATGGGTTTCAATAGAGGTTGTACCTTCATATCTTTACTAACGCTAATGTCCTATGATACACACAGAGTTAAAGTATCATTTAAATTAAGTCATCTAGTGTGGCGTTTTGATTCTGGATTAAAAAAAAAGACTTGCCATTCCAAATCACATTGTTAAAACATCTGCCTGTATGGTTTTCACTCATCTTATTTAACCATTGTAATACTATATATGCAGACATCACAGATACTACACCCTCCAATAACCTATTTTCCAGTTTACACATTTCCAGTTCCTGTTCACGTAACCCCAAGCCCTAAGCAAGGACAGCCGGCGACTCCTATTGCCCTCATGACATCTGTGGAGCTGTCGGGAGAGTCCGTTCACCAGCCTGAAGTGGAGACTCGCTGAACGTCGTGTTATGCTCCTTGCAAATGATCCGCTACTCATATCAGTACCTCAACCAGCCAGGGACTTCCTCTCTAACCACAGGTACAACCAACTGTGCCCGTCAGATGCCTGTGAAGTTTAAGAATGAGATGTCCCTAACAGGACAGGACCTCAACATCAATACAAGCAAATATTAGTTGATCTAGATTATATAGTATGCAAATAAATATTGGGATCCATAGTAGATGGATCCACCTAAATGAACACACGTTTAACTCAATCATGGAAAAAATTACTTCAAATTTATCAGTTAATTTTATTTATAATGACCAAAATGAGTAGTGTTATTTTATTCTTTTCTAATTCTTATTATAGTTTATTGATTAAAACAACACTGCTCAGTTTGGCAAACCACATAGTCATAAATTGATAGCTAAAATAAACTAATATTTTTAAGTGGATCTTACTGCTCTGGCTGATGTGTATACCCTTGCATGTTGCATGATCCTCACCGGGGCCACTTTGTGTATGTGTTGCAGCTCTAGTTCTTTATGGACCGGTTGTGTGAGGTACCACTGTTAAAATGGGACAAAACACATCGAGACTAGAGTCCCCAGAACCCCCCAAGGTGAGCATGCTTCTAACACACACCCTAGAGCATACACTGACATTACACAGTATGTTGGGGTTTGGTACTGATTCTTTAAGTATTTAAGCACAAAGATGGACTCCATAATCATAGTGCAGGTATTTAATCATGAGCACGGTATTACAGCGAGCATGGACATGTGTATGAACAGATTCATGGAAACCTTCAACACCTGCATGGCTTTGACTTTCATCTAACAACCTGTAAATGCATTTTTATGATGGTTCATAATGGTTTTTAATACGTCTTTTAGGTTTATATAAGGTCCGCTATAAGGGACATCTTAGGATCAGACAGCAGAGCTGACCAGTATGGCGTACTTATTTCTTCTCACTAACCATTTCATCCTAGCTGGATTCATCTTCCTTTGACCCCGTACAGGTCACCAGTCCACTTCAGTCCAACACACACATGCATAATGTATAGTGACCGTTCCACGTTCTTATTCCCTCCCCCCTTCCCCTAATTTAACCGCATCGTTTGTTTTTGCCTTTTGTCTCATCAGGACGGACTTGGAAGCATCAAGACGTTTGTGGAAGACCAACTTCAGACGAGCATGGTAATTAAGCGAATCTTATGCTATTCTGATGAAATCATGACATCACAATTGGTGATGATTGTAAGTTTAAGGGTTTTTAACCAGTGGCGTGCGAATATTCATTCCTTATTTATGTTAGTTCACCCTCCATCTGCTACTGACCAGGCTTGTTTAAATTTTAAAACCCTTGAGCCAAGAAGCTTGGCCACCCCTGGTTTAAACCACAGAAGAATTTGTGATTCGTTAATTACTGAACCTGATAAAAGTACAGATACATTTATAATAAAAACGATGTCCACTTGTCCACAATGTTTGGGAACTGAAGATAGTAACTGCAGTTTAGCAAGTGGAATTTATTCTTAACTGTTACGAGACTTTGACTAACTCTCATACAAGTATCTCCGATAAGAACACTCGGCTTAAAACTGGTCAATGGCTTTTGTTTAATATAATCAGTTCAGTTAAAGGTTGCATTTCTGATGCAGTGGACTGCGTTGGATGAATTTCTTATATTTTAAGGTAGCATGATTTCTCCGGATTCCCTCATTTACAATATTGTGAACAGTGTGTGGTGAAAGATTGCTGAGAGGACGGCCAGAGTTGTGAGCCGTAATCTATCTTTGCTTTCAAAGACTGAGCCTGCGGTGGAGTCTGCCTTTACTTTCCATAACCTTTCCATATTTTGAATGCATTTTTTACACTCCTTTGTTCCAAAAGGTCCCAACTTATTTTAATGGGAGTTGGATATATCACATACAATTTGGGATGATTAGAGGCAGTCGTGGCCTGGTGGTTAGAGAACCGGGTTTGATTCAGAGAGCCGACAGGTCACGACTGAAGTGCTCTTGAGCATGGCACCTAACCTCTAACTGCCCCCTAGTGTTCACTAATGTGTATATGTGCTCACTGCATGGATTGGGTTAAAATGCGGAGGACAAATTCCACTACACAGTGATAAAGTCTTCTAGCTTGTAAAGAGCCTTCGGTGGAGTCTAAAAACTAAAGACACACTAAAATATTACACCAGCACATGGTCATGATCTCCTCTCACCGTGTATTAATCTTTATTTATTAAGATGCTGGGAATAGTGCTCGGTGCCGGCATTGCCGTCGTCCTCATTGCCGGCTTTATCTTCTTTGTCCTGCGCAGAATCCACCTTCGAAGTAAGTAACTCGGACTACAGGTCCGGCTTAAAAGACTAACAGGTCAATAATTTAGTTTTATTATCTTGGAATATTTTTCTTTTGTGTTTTGTAGACCTCGCCGCTCAAGAAGCTCCCAAATATCGCTTCCGCAAAAGAGACAAAGTTTTATTCTACGGCAGAAAAATTATGAGAAAAGTGTCTCAGTCCACCTCATCTTTGGTGGGAACTTCTTCGTCCTCTTCTCGGCCAAGATTAAAGAAGAAACAGAAGATGCTGAACATTGCCAAAAAGTAACAGAAGATTAATGAAGTACTTGTACATGATGATGTGCCAAAGTGCATTTCATAACGACGTATCATTGGCTTCTTTCACATTTCTTCAGGATCCTGCGCTTTAAAAAGGAGGTGCCAACATTGCAGATGAAAGAACCTCCTCCCTCTGTACTGGAAGCTGATCTAACTGAATTTGACGTGGCTAACTCGCACCTGCCTTCAGAAGTGCTTTACATGCTTAAAAATGTCCGGTAAGAGTTTTTAAAAATGTAGAATACTTATTATTTTAAAGGATATTCTGAAGAATATCTTCTTTAGAAGAAGCTTCCCTTGCAGTCTTAGAGAAATCGCCACTGCTATGTACTGATCTTAGTCCCGAAAGCCTCAATTGATGTTCTTGTTCATTCCAGAGCTCTTCGGTTGGGCTGAGAACTTAACCAAGATTTTTTTTCCACAACTATATAGACGTTGCTGTTGCAGAGTGGGCTAATCATGCCGGAACAAGAAAGGTCCCAAATCGTTGAAACCATTACGGAGCTGGATGCAAATGATGTACTTGATGTATAAGCTGCTGTTCTCGGTGTGAGTGTGTAGAAACGCGTCTCTGTTCCCTGTGTGTGTAGCGTTTTGGGCCACTTTGAGAAGCCGCTGTTTTTGGAGCTGTGTAAGCACATGGTGTTCCTGCAGTTCCAGCAGGGCGAGTACGTATTCAGACCCGGACAACCCGACAACAGCATCTACGTAGTACAGGATGGCAAACTGGAGCTTTGTCTTACTGGACAGGTGTGTTTTTAATCATATAGTGTAGATGTCTCAGCTTACTTACTTTTACGACCTTCGTATGACTCAGAAATTAGTTTAGCCGTTTGTGATTTCTACCTTTTTGGACACGCGATGCCTTCTGTGGTTTAATTTCAGTTACTGCTAGTCATAAAGGGCTTGATCAACATCTGTGGTATTGGAATGGATGGTCTAGTTGATGGGAAAATTAATTTAATACAATGTACTCAGGTTGACAGATTAAAAAACCCTGGTTTTAAGGTATTGGGGGGGGGGGTGCAAAACAAATACAATTTCTGATTGTATTATATAAAAAGAGTAGTATTGAACTGTCTTTAACAAAGTCTAAAGGCATTATAAATACTGGCTTATGTTTTAGGCATCAGTTTTTAAAACTTTGCTACCTTGATTTGGGTTAGTGTTTATATATTTATAGGGTTATTATATATATTTATATATATAAGCCCTATTAAACATTGCTCTGTTCTTCCTTTCTTCTCTGCAGGATGGGAAGGATGGTGTTGTAAAGGAGGTGTACCCTGGAGACTCTGTTCACAGTCTGCTGAGCATTCTGGATGTCATCACGGTAAGCAGGACTCATTTCCTTTCCATTTTACTATCAATATATAGTCCTGTACGGTCCTGTATACTGTATAGCAGAGTCATGTGACTACCGACTGTTACAGGGTCACCAAAAGCCGTATCGGACGGTGTCAGCCCGGGCAGCAGAGGTCTCCACAGTCCTGCGCCTGCCGGTTGAAGCCTTTCTTTCCATCTTCGAGAAATATCCAGAGAGTTTAGTGCGAGTGGTGCAGGTATGTGTAAATGTCTGGCTTCGTTCGCTTCATGGTTCTAAATAAAGATGTCTGTGAAATGTTACATCATTTTCTTTCTGTAGATAATAATGGTGAGGCTTCAAAGAGTGACTATTCTAGCCTTGCACAACTATCTTGGCCTCACCAATGAGCTCTTCTGCCATGTAAGAGATGCACTCACACAAAAGCACTTATCTCTGAGTTATTCAATATCAGTAAAAAACTGCAGTAAAGACAACTAGAAGAACAAAAAAACTTAATACAGTGACATGACCAAGCACATTTAGTATTATACTCTTGATGCTGTGATATTCTTCATACAAAGTTCATCTTAAAGAAGCTTTCGGCCACAGCAGACCACATTTATTTGGCCGGATGCCCTTCCTGACACAGCCCTCCCTTTTTATCTGGGCTTAATAGGGGTTAGGTACCTATAGGAAAATTCAGAGTGTCTAATCAACCTGGCTTCACGTTTTTGCACTGTGAGACATTTCAATTAATTAAAACTTTTTTCTTCTTCAACAAAAATAAATATAAAGAATAAAAATGTTTAATAATATTTAATATTGTGGTAAAAATCAAATTAGTTCACACGTCATTATGGATTCCTGTTATTCATTCTCCTGTAGTTGTTGTATTATTGTAATTGTTTTTTTCTTTTGTCGTTCACAGGAGATGCAGCCATTACGGCTTCCCCCTCTCTCCCCACACGCTAGTCGTACCAGCCCCGTACGGCACAGCAAACGCTTTAGCAGCCTCACCGTGCCAGAGGATCAACGGGACGCGGCCGTCCGAGACGCCGCAGGTGAGAATGGAGGACAAAGTCGAATGAACTGAACCCACCCCAAAATAGACCCAATACCGCCAGCTGTGTTTGAAAATGAGAAGGATTTTCTGGTAGAGAGCAAAATGGTCTTAGCTCTCAAATCATGCTTTAATCGATGTTGGTTCTTGTTCGTAAGGTGTAGGAGAACATGGGAAAGAAGGTAGCACCACTCCAACTCTAAGTCGGACCATCTCCATGCCCGTGGACATTGCTGGTAAGAGTGTGTCACCATACCATGAATGTATCTTAGTGCAAATATGTCTAAAGTTATGCATCCCTGACACATGGTGGTTATAAGCCACACCTGAAATCTGTTTTTTTTTCAGGTATGCAGAAGAGCCTGAGATCAGATTTCGACATGGCATACGAAAGGGGTCGCATTTCTGTCTCTGCAGAAGATGGAGCTTCTGCACCTCCTACATTTACACGTGTAAGATGCAACCAACGTCAATATCCTTTAAGTTACATCTGTTAAATGTAGGGATTGAATGATTTAGTAAAGAATCGACACGAACGATTCTGTTCGAGTGAATAAATTTTCACTTTAAAAAGCAGGTGGAAACGGCACTACAATTGGACATTGTTTAAATGAATAAATGATAATTACTTTATTATCCTTTTTTTTTTTAAAGAAATGTTGCAAAGTTGATAACAAATTTCTTTCAATTTCATGTTGTTTAAAAATAAATAAATAAATCTAAATCATATCGTGAGTTGTATCGTATCGTCGGTAGAGTTTATCGTTACACCCTTAGTTGACTACATCGTGAAACTAACAGTGTGGTTCTCAGGACCAACGAGAGAGGAGAGTAACAGTAGATGAGGTGCCATCGGGAGTGTATCTGTACCCGGAGGAAGAAGTCGGCGTGGAGAACGTTGACGGGTCTCTGCCAGGACGGCCCAGTGCCACATTGTTTGAGGAAGCTCAGAAGGAACTCCTCAGACTCATGAAAATCGAGGTAAGAGGCTTGGCTTGGCTTTTTGTGGGGTTTTGATTTTGAATGTGTAAGACAGCCATTCACATCCACCAATCTATTTTTATTCATTAATTAGACCACATTGTTAGAGGTGCAAGTATTCAGAAGCTTCGTTTAGCAGAACAGCATTTACAGCACACTGATAAGTGCACTTTCCAATGGCTCCCCCAGACATGACTGTGTAGATACCTGACTGGCTGAAATTTAAACCCTAAATCATTTTAATTAATTACAAATCTCACTCAACTGGGTCATGAAGGAAAGGTGACACCCTTTGAGGTTTGACTAGTAATTGCTAAGTGATCCTTGCTTCTTCATCTTTCGCTCTTCTCTGTTTATTAGGATCCTGATCTGCTGAACGGTCGAGTGACGTTACATCATGCCAAAGCCGGCACTCTCCTGGCCAGGCAGGGAGACCAGGCATGTCTCCAATCTTTTGTTTCTTCATGCATTTCAAAAGAGAAGCTATTTCCAACAATGTTCGTGGTCGAATTGAGTTATTCAGCCACGATGACCAGAATTACGGTTTTGGGGAGAGAACGGGACTTGAAGCCCAACAACTCTGTGTCTGGGGAAGTGTGGGTGGGGGGGGTTTGGTCTGGTGGTCCTAAACTCTGTAAAGCTGCTTTGTGACAATACATATTGTAAAAAGCGCTACACAAATAAAATGAACTTGACTAGACTAGTGTCAGGTATAGCGGTGGGTTTGAGGCAGTTTCGTTTGTGTTAAAGACGAAGATAAACTTTATTTGTCTTATATACATTTACAGGTGTACAGTGCAATAAAATTTCTTTCTTCACATAGCTAGTTTGGAAGCTGGGGTCAGAGCACAGGTGTAGGCATTGTATGGCACCCTTGGACCAGAGAGGGTTAAGGAACTCGTTTAAGGACCCAAAAGTCCTTCTAATCCCAACTTCATCAAGAACAACTGGACTGTCTCAAATCCAAAGGATAGAAAATAAATTTGTTGAAGGTTTTTGCCAGTTGAGTCAAGAAGAATAATCAAAGTTCAAAATCCAGTCAGAGTTGATGCAGGTGAAAAATTCGGTCACGGGAATTATTTAGGCGGGTTGTGTGTTCATTATTGACTTGAAATGGACCCCTAACTATCAGCAGTACTGGATCCTAGTGTGTGCAAGTAAAATGTCTTCAGAGTCACAAATCCATACAGAAGTGACGATAATATGATAACTATTGATCTAATCTGTTTTTTTTTTCTCTCTCCTCAGGACGTGAGTCTTCATTTCGTGCTGTCGGGCTGCCTGCATGTTTATCAGCGTATGATCGATAAGCAGGAGGACGTGTGCCTGTTCGTAACCCAGCCGGGGGAGATGGTGGGACAGCTGGCCGTGCTGACTGGAGAGCCGCTCATCTTTACCATCCGGGCCCTGCGTGACTGCACCTTTCTCAAGATCTCCAAATCTGATTTCTACGAGTGAGTCGGATTAACGTTTAGAGACGTCGTTGTCTTCGTGTAACTACCAGTCACTCCAATTCTCATAAAATGTTCAGGATCTCTGACACTTAAATGATGTTTCGTATTTTTTGGGACCAGGGGTGACCGTATGGGTCGCATTGCGGTAAATTCTATTTTCTATATTTTGTTTATCTCTGTTCTTCCTCTCCACCACTGTTGCCTCCACTCTCAACAATCAAGGTCGCCCATATAAGAATCAGCCTTGAGTACACGGTCTCACACTGTGCAGGTGCCAGTCAGCCAAAAGAGATCGTAGTTGTAGTCTGTATCCGGCTTTATTCCCCACCCTATGTGAACAACCAGCCAATTATTGTTCATGTGGCCGCCACTCAGCCAGTTGGCAGAGCTGAGATTCGACATGATGTATTAAACATCCAAGCTCTAGTGTGCTAGCAGAGAATAGAAGAATATAGAACGCCTTTATTTTGGCATTACACATATACAGATGTACAGTACAACGAAATCCTTTTCTTCGCATATCCCAACTTTGAAATCCAGGGTCAGAGCGCAGGGTCGGCCATCGTACGGCGCCCCTGGAGCAGTGAGGGTTAAGGGTCTCACTCAAGGACCCAACAGTGGTTGCCTAGCAGATTTGAACCCCCAATCTCTGGTTGATAGTCCAAAGCTCTAACCCACTAGGCTACAACCATCCTGTGTTCTAATTTATTTGATTTCAGCTAAAATTCCGGCTTAAAAACGTTCTCATACACTTCCCTCTGTAGGACACACACACAAGTTTGATCATTAAAAAAATACTGAAAAGTATTTTGGTGAGCTGGTGTGGCATAACACGGGGAACAGCCGTGCCTCAAATTCCAGCTGTGCTCACAAATATGGAACATGAATAAGCGATACTATATCTACCATTTCGGCTACACATCTATATAGAAACATCATCAGCTGTGTCTGAGTGGGGTGTGGGGTGTGCTGTCCAGGGTGTGATACTTCATTGAAACCTTCTTGTTTCAGGCATTGATCGATGATAATGAATTTGCTACATGAATAGTTTTCTCCTGTTTTTCTGAAGGATCATGAGAGAGCAGCCCAGCGTGGTACTGAGTGCAGCACATACTGTAGCAATCCGCATGTCTCCGTTTGTCAGGCAGATGGATTTTGCCATAGACTGGATGGCCGTGGAAGCTGGACGTGCTCTCTATAGGTGATTGATTTTAACTTTCTTAACATTTACACTGTTTTTTTTTTACTGGGTATCATGTTGACTTTTTACCAGCAAATGAAGGGCTTGAAATTTCAGGTATTGTAGGATTGAATAGTATTTATTCAGGCGTAATATTACCACCAAGATATAAATGTGAACAAGAAATGATCACACAATATAGTCAACTCAAGTAAATAAAAGAATAATCAAAGAACCATTTTTATCCATGCGTAATACTTAATTTTTGACTTATTATTTGTTTGTTTTTTTATTCAGGCAAGACGATCAGTCTGATTGCACTTACATTGTGCTGAACGGCCGATTGCGATCCGTCATCAGGAAGGCCAATGGGAAGAAGGAGCTGGCGGGAGAGTACGGTCGAGGAGACCTCATTGGAGTGGTGAGCTCATTCCATTAATGTTCACCTTATTAGCTAGCCGATCACCATATGCTCGATTTTACACTTATTACACAACACACAAAGTCAGGTATAAGAAGAACAGACAAATAATGAAGGTGAATACTAGTGGTAGTATGGATCTTAACAATGAAACCTTAACAAGGATGGTCACAACGGATCGTGGCATGTTTTTATACCAGATGACTGCCCCTCCTGACACAACCATCCTATTTATCCGGCACTACCCTGGCAAAGTGCCGGTGTGCCAGCAGAATATCTGGCTGCTCCACCTGGGTGCACGTTTAGCATCATTGTAATTATGATAGGAATTTTATAGGACAACGCAAAGCCTATTTGTGATCTTTTAGGTCTTTTAAAATACCCCTTGAAATTTTATGATGGCAGGGGCACAAGAAGCATAAGTATAAGTGCACTAACTTTTGCAGATAGTTAAGATAATAAACGGTTAGCAGAATCATCTGTGTATTAATACTGAGGATCGTCGTTGTGTCTGATTTGCAGGTGGAGGCGTTGACCAGACAGCCACGGGCAACAACGGTGCACGCAGTCCGAGATACAGAACTCGTCAAACTTCCAGAGGGAACCCTCAACAACATTAAAAGACGCTATCCTCAGGTACAGATTTCCTTTCTGTATATTCATCTCTCACACACCTGATGGTGTTGAATACTGTGTGTGTGATTATGGTTAATATTATGCATGTAGGTCGTTACTCGGCTGATCCATCTGTTGGGCCAGAAAATTCTTGGTAATCTTCAGCAGAACCGTGGACCTTTTTCAGGTTAATATACTCCAATCCTTTCCTTAAATCACAATAAATATAATAAATATAAAAGCAGCGATCTCCTAAAACCAACACCATCTGACTAACACATCTGTACAGGATCTGCTCTGGGTTTACCAAGCATGGCATCCAGTCCTGATGTTACCAACCCGGCCAGTAACCTTTCCACGGTGGCTGTGCTTCCCGTTTGTGATGATGTGCCTATCAATGCCTTCAATCTGGAGCTAAGCCACGCCCTCAGTGCCATAGGTATGATGTACTGTGCTACTGACCCTAATTGGCTGTTTGTAAAAACTAGTAGCCATTGATAAAAGGTTCCTGAATTAGGACATGGATCAAAGCTAACTTGAATACACAGCTGGATTAAATTGCTTATATTAATGCCAATCAACTCCATCTTGATTAGGACCTACCTTGCTTCTGACAAGTGACATCATCAGAGAGCGACTAGGAGCTTCTGCATTAGACAGGTAAGTGTGTATATATGCACAATGATACTCGTATTATGTATCATATTTACTAAACAATAAAAAAATTACAAATATAAACTGGTACATTCTTCATACAAAGTGAACAACTGCTACTCTTGTCCTACTCTACCCCAAAGTTGAGAACATCTAAGGTTTTTTTTTGTGATTACCCCTATAATAGTGACGATAACTTGGCAAAATCTGAGAAATGAGTCCATGTCCATGCACATATAACGTAATTATATATTACATATGACAGCAATAGCAACAAGATTGATGCCTTCACACTGTCTTTTTGTCTCAGCATTCATGAGTACAGGTTATCTGGCTGGTTGGCTCAACAGGAGGACATTAATAGGATAGTTCTGTATCAGACTGACAGCACTATGACTCCCTGGACTCAGCGCTGCATCAGGCAGGCAGATTGCATCCTCATTGTCGGCCTGGGCGACCAGGAGCCCACTCTCGGCCAGGTTTGTAGTTTGTTATTTTTTTTTTACTTGTACAGATATTGATTAAAAATGTATTGAATGATTATCATTTGTTGAAACCAACATCAACTCTGGGTTGTATTTGAAAGTAAAAATCTGGAATCACAGACTGATCATGGCATTTCCTCGTTGGAAAGACTAAGCATACGTTCTTGTGATGGCATGTATGGATGTGCCATCCTGGAAGATCTGGACCACCTTGGCAACCTGAATGGGAACTAGCACTACCAAAATAATACTAGAGAGGAATCGAGTGGACAGAGGAATCGAGTCAGAACTGATTCGCAAATGGACACACGAATCCCCGAAATTTTATTGTAGGGTTCAAATGTTCTTTTCATTTCTTTGAGCAGTGTATCTTCAAAGTCTTGGTTTTCCACAGCTGGAGCAGATGTTGGAGAACACAGCAGTGCGGGCCCTAAAGCAGCTGGTCCTGCTGCATTGTGAAGATGGTCCGCGTCCATCCAGAACTGTGGAGTGGTTGAACATGCGCAGCTGGTGTTCTGGGCACCTTCATCTCAAATGTCCGCGCAGAGTCTTCTCACGCCGGAGCCCCACCAGACTGGTAATTTCTCCAAAATGTTCCCCAAAATTTCCAAAAGTAGCTTCTGGAAAGCTAGCTTTAGTGAAAGGGATGTGGAGCTTAAGCTTGAACTGATTTCAAACCAAGGTCCACAGTTAATGGTTAGGTTCACAGTGTGCTTATTCATGTTCCATATTTGTGAGCACAGCTGGAATTTGAGGTACGGCTGTTCCCCGTGCTATGCCACACCAGCTCACCAAAATACTTTTCAGTATTTTTTTAATGATCAAACTTGTGTGTGTGTCCTACAGAGGGAAGTGTATGAGAAAGTCTTTGAAAAGACTGCAGACCGGCACAGTGATTTCTCTCGCCTTGCTCGGGTTCTCACAGGAAACAGCATCGCTCTGGTACTGGGAGGAGGAGGAGCTAGGTGAGTCATTGGTCACTAATCCCAATATTCATATGCATAAGCAAACATCGACCATATAGTAAAGTCCACTGATCATCACTATTTATACTATTGAAGCCATATGGAGTCGTTAAAGGTCCATTCCTGAAATTTTCATCTTGATGAACACTCCATACTCTTTTGAAATAAGCAATCCGGAGTCGTCTGGTGATAAAGTGTGCTGATTTTTCCTTTATTAAAGCCCTTAAGAAGGGTTTCTGGTCCATTCCTTTGAGACAATGTCAGTTTTAAAAAGCACTATAGAAATAAACTTGACAATACTGCTGCCTAGGGTACTCAAGACATTAATTTCAACTGCCAGCACCTGGTTCACCTCTAGTCACATCTTTTAACAACACAGGGGCTGCTCACATGTTGGAGTGATCAAAGCCATGGAGGAGGCTGGGATTCCCATCGACTTAGTAGGGGGAACGTCGATCGGCTCCTTCATTGGTGCACTGTATGCAGAAGAGAGGAGCGCTGTTCGGGTGAAGCAGCGAGCAAGAGAATGGTCCAAGGTACGGCCTTTGTTCCAATCAGCTGTTTGAGAAGGTACCTTAGTTGAAGCTCAGTGAAGAGCACGATCTCCTTTAAACATTACTGACCATTACATATAGTGTAATGTTTAACAAAAAGTAGTCTAGGCTCAAGCCAAATCAAAAGAGCTGATTTAATCGTCTGGATCCACAGGCGATGAATTCTGTGTTCAAAACGGTGCTCGATCTGACCTACCCCATCACGTCTATGTTCTCTGGATCCGCCTTCAACACCAGCATTTCCAATGTGTTTGAGGAAAAACAAATCGAGGTAAGGCAACGTTTCTCATGGAACACCTCAGACTCACTTAAGGGTGACATTTCTTTGTGATAATTGCTCAGAGTATATTTGTTTGTACTGATCAAATAATGTATCACTAACAAAAAAGCTTGATTAGAATATTGTTTATTATTTTCTTTATTTGCAGGACTTGTGGCTGCCTTATTTTAATGTTACCACTGACATCACAGCATCTTCAATGCGGGTACATAAAGATGGTGAGTTATGGTTGATCTTAAGTAAATGTATCAATCTGGCAACACTGGTAGTCTCTGCCGTTAACTGAATTGTAGGTGATGTCACTTCCAAGTCCATGACGTGACCGATCACTGAAGAGAATCCCTTAGCTAATAATAGAGAAATATCTTATAAATATCTCAGTGAAGGGTTACATGGACGATGTGAGTGTATATTCATAATACTAATCTACAAACTCATACAAAACATACATTAGCGATCAAAATTAAATGTTTCCTTATTGTTCTAATTCATTCATTAGGCAAATTACGTGAAACTGGTGCTCGGTTAATTAAAACTGGAGTGAAGAAGTGAAACTATTATTAGTGGAGTTAATCGAGGAACTGTAGCTCATCACTAAACATCACCGGGACATCCTTCTGCTCCCGGAACGTCTCACTCCGACCTCAGTGTCGCCCTCTACTGGCAACTCCTAACCACTTAGGACACCTCTGGAGGTCTCTTAAATATCTGAGGGAGTAGGAGTGATTCTTAGACTTGAGAAGGTTGATAAAAAGCTTTTCGAGAGTTTCTCAAATTCTCAGCACTTAAAACTAAAATGGCTCTCTAAGATGCTTGATAAACACTGCGCCTGGTTCCATCCAACAGTCCTCCAAAATGCATGCCAACAAACCAGTGCATAGTAGCGCCGGTTCAAAGCACAGATAAATAGGTAGGGTTGTGTCAGGAGCGGCATTCGGCCTAAAAACTGTGCTGTGGCGACCCCTTATAAAAAAAAGAATCCCAGACCTTTACAGTATCAAGCTAGCATCCTATACTCCTGTGCCACCTGACTGACCTGCCCTGGCAGACGGGCTGGGGTGTGTCTTGCCTTTTGTCCCTCGAATGTGTCCCACTCCGACCCTCAATGGAAAAAAGCAGAGATAAACATACACTGAACGAATAAGTGTTGGATGAGAGTTAATTACTGTAGCTACAGGGAAAATCATAGTTAAAAGTTAGAGAATAGGAGGGCTGTGGGTGGGTGCGAGAGCAAGCCGATATGTGGGAGAAAATGGCGAGATGGAACAAGTGAGAGAGGGGGAAAGCAAGGAGGAGCTGTTATTTGGCTCATTAAGTCGTTCTCTCACTTCATTCCCACTGTAATTAAATGAGCTGTTGAATGCACTGAGAGATCAGAATGAAGTCCTTAATTGCTCTGAGAGTGCGAGAGCGGGAAACTGAGACCACTGCCCATGTGAGAATTCTCACCGGGCTTCTATTAGATCTGCGTGAGAAGCTTCTTAACTTCGTATGAAAAAGTGGAGATTAAACGATCATACTGCTGTAATCTGGAGAGTGGATCGGAGAAATCGTACATCACAGATAAGCGGCACTTCCTAATCTCGGGGTCGAGCACTTCCTAATCTCGGGGTCGAGCACTTCCTAATCTTGGGGTCGGGCACTTCCTAATCTCGGGGTCGAGCACTTCCTAATCTCGGGGTCGAGCACTTCCTAATCTGGGGGTCGGGCACTTCCTAATCTCGGGGTCGGGAGGTTCCTAAT
>JAYDZG010000013.1:5302010-5315920 GCA_034509265.1 Microcambeva bendego
TAAATGGTAATGTGTGTCATATTTTTAATTCTGTTTATCATCAATCAGATCGTACATAACCCAGTTTCAGGCAAAACTTGGTGTAAACTTCTTAAAGGAAAAAAAAAAAAAAAAAAAGACTGGACCACTTAATAAAAAAAACAAACAAACGTGTTCTATAACAACCACCAATACAAAAGTCTAGACCGCTGCTTAACTTACCTGGTTGCTTTAATAGGACCAGATTTTGGGGCAGTTGAAACGCCAAGTTTGGCAGTGGGTGCTGTAGCTGGCCTGGATGCTATGATGAGATCAAAAATAGATTAGAACTAGGGATGATTCACGATACTGTCCCCACAGTACATTTATTTGCCATCGAGGAGTTTATGGGATGCAATTCTTAACCATCATGGTGAATCATTCCATCCCCAATAATCACCACGGTACAGATTATTTCATTAACCGTACCTGTTGTTTTGGGCTTCACTCCAGAGCTGCTTTTGCTTGCTGCCGATTGCCCTGCAGTAGCCGTCTGTGGTCTTATCCCACCATTTGAGGAGGTCGCTGCTGGTTTAGCAGCCCAAACAGGTTTCCGTTCAGCGGCCTTCACCTGGGTCCTCGGTTCTGTGACTGAAGCAGCCGGACCTTTCTTGGGCTGGGCACCCGGTCCAAAAGACGTTTTCTTTGCCTCTGAAGTTCCAGCTACGGGCTTCTTGGTTAAACTGTTCGAAGCTGCCTTCACGACACCATTGGGCACGCGACCCTGAGCAGTAGCAGGGCGCGAGGTCACACCTGACGTGTTTGACCCTTTAGCACCTGCAGTCTTTGGCTTTGTTTGTCCTGGGACTTTGGTCTTGTTTTTTGAATCCAGCATCTTTCCATTAAACTCGTTTTGAGAAAGCGCAGCTCTCGACTTTTCCGGTTTTTGAACATTTTCTGAATTTTCCGGCTGTGAAGTTGCGCTCTGATCTGGCAGGGGCTGTTTATTAGCGTCTGTATCAGTCTCCGGCTCCACAACAACTTCTGTCGGGTCGGCCGGTGTTGCGGCAACACCATCAGGTTTCATCTCGGCTGCTGCCAGACAACTTTTAGTGTATTCGGTTCTTTGCACACTGGAGTTTGTGCTACACACACTGAACCCAGGATTGGTTTCTGGTTTGATCTTGCTACCTGAAACAAAACAAGATCTTTAGTCTTCTTGTACAAAAATAGAAGTGCAAGAACAAAGAAAAATCTTTAGCATTGATCAAAAACTGGGGCAGGGGCAGCATCGGAGTAAGGAGTGACTAAGAACACAACATACTTTCATCCATAAATAAATGTGAATAAAAGGGGGTTATTTTAAAAAAGCTTTGGCCCATTGTTTATTTCGTCCATTTTAAATGTATTAAATAAAACTTTTCAGGGGGCAATAAATGTACCAAAACCCAGCAAGACCTGACCTTTCTCCTTTCTTGCATCTACTCCATTTTAAATCATTGCTTTTCTACACCCCTCTGCCTAATCTTCCTCCCCCAATCATCTCAGACTTTTTCCCCAGTTAGCAGCTACACAAATGGTCTTGGTATTGTTGGAGCTATTGTCTAGGCTTAAAACCGGCTAGGCTGTAGAGCGAGAGGGCATGTGGGTGTGTGTTAGAGAGAGGGGGGTTGTAATAGGAACAAAGAAAGAAAGCTGAAAATGTAATTTGTGCTCGGTACCACTGGATCATTTGAAGAGATGAAGATGTGTAGAATTGTTAATGGAAGTCAAGAGGATGTTTGAAACTACTTTACTTTCGATATTAAATTCTAACGGATATTCTGAACAGCCGTTGCAAATGTACAATAAGAAACGGAAGTTTTCTAAAGGTCAGTTTGTTCATGGCCAAAACGAAGACAAAAGCTTGATGTTCTACCTGGTAAAAAAAAAAAACAAATAGAAGAAAATCCTTTCAAAATATATCTTTCCTTGATTCTTTGTGCTTGGTATTCCTGATGGGGTGTGTCTACAATCTAGAATGTCATGTACCTTATCAAAAGCACTTGAGTAAACTGGCTCAAAATTAAAAGTCCTGAGCCAACGTTCATCAAAAACTAATCATACTGAACTATTCAGAAGTCTTCAAACACCAGAGGAAACAAACCCAGAGAAACATTCCCTTCTGCCATTCTTCTATACATGCTGTCCAGGACATCAGTGTATCTCATATTCAGAGTCTCTCACTCTTTACTGTAACTGAACATTCATCATGTTTTAAATGAATTACAGTGAACCCTTAACTTTCACAGGGGTTTACGTTCGAAGAGCACCCAAGCATCGTCAAAATATGCAATTTTTAATGTGATAAAAAAAACTATAAATGCTGAAAAGAGGCAAGCAAATCACTGTGATTAGCGTAGAGTTAAGGCTTAGAAACTGTAGCGCTTCGGTCACTTTCTATGGACACTTGATATAGTTTTGTTTAGTATTGAGAGGCATTGCAAGCACGATTTCTTAGGTGTAAGTAGAGTAAATTCAGATTTTATACTATTACTTACGTTACTAAATTAGTACAATTTTATTTTTCTTAATAATTTAGTATAAAATTGTCATGATACAACGATAAAAAGTGGTAAAACATTAGTGATTTCCATGAAATTGTGGGGGTTTCCACAAACTATTATTAGTAAAGTCCCAAGGAAAAATCTGCGAAAGACCGAGTCCGCAAATAACTGGGGGGTTCACTTTTTTTTGCAGTAATATGGTATGCATAATTTGGGTCAGCACTATTTAATGGTAGCTTGTATGGCCTGTGAATAAGTACAAGACGTCACTTTTCCAAACTGAACATCTCAAATACTTTAGCCTAAGATTTACATCAGAGTTCAACAGCAGCTCTTAATTCTGGATGAAAGTATGGAACGAGTTCTTTTGCAGCTGCAAGCTGGCCACATCCTGCATTCTTGACACAAGCACCAAATCAGGCTTTCCTCATTTTCCTAAGGGGAATAAGAGTGGCCCTACACTAAACAGTATACAGGCTGGATAAAGGTTAGAACTTGCTAAACAAACCCTGAAAGCATGATTGAGCATCAGCCCAAGTCTGTATTTAATGTTTATTTGTTTCAGACACACAGTAAAACTTAATCTACTTCATATTTGCAACACAAGACCATGTGGGGGAAAAGTTACACAAACCATCTTACCATAAAAGGGAGCACATAGCTGCAACCTTAACTTCTAGATGCCCTTCATACTCCACCTCCTTCTCTTGCTCTCCCACCACAATACTCATCACACACAGCCATGCGTTAGTCCTAACTGCCTGCTAGGGGTGGTGTTGTGACCCCAGGAGACCTTTTGCTGGGGGCCTAAAATGCGTCAGCAGACTAATGTGGGATGATTCCATTGTTCGCATATTTGTGACAATTGTGACCATTAAAGAACTTTAAACATTACAGATGTGTCAGGATTTTGGAAACGGGAAATAGACTTCAAATCTGACAAATATTTAACTTATACAATCCATAGGTTAATGAATGTTGAATTCTATTTTTTGGATATACACAGCAAGCAGCATAAAGCAATTGGCTAGTAGCTACTGCAGCCATGTAGACTTTTATCTTGCACTTATCTTAATACAGCATGTAGCAACATAAAGAACATCTCTAAAACAGGGTTCATTACTTGGCAATATTCTAGCAAGATTATTTGCATAATTTGCTATTTTTTTATTCAACAGTAGTTCCTCATTTCACCAGACTCCGTCTTTGGATTGTGGGAGGAAACCAGCACACCCAGAGTAAACCCATGGAGAACTCATCCCGGCCAGCCAGGACCTCCTAGCGGTGAGGTGACAGTACTACTCATTTTTAGTTCATTGGGACTTGTTGACTGAAGCCTGTGTAGCGTTAAGTTTCAGGGTCATAAGCACTACACTAAGATCATCCACCCCCCCCCACCAACCATGTCAAACGTATGAATACAAACATGAACTCACTTAATGCGACCAATTTCAAACCTCTGACTTTTTGCATTATGAAGCTGCAGAAGCTTGTAAAGTATGCCAAATACTAAAATGTGTGATATGTCAGAATGGTATCGGTGCTATAGGGCGAGTGGTCTGGGGTGGAATCGGTGACCAATCAGTTACATTTTGGTCATATATTTGACGTTACTCATATAGAAACAGAAGTGTGGCCTGGCTTTTAACGGCTCAGTAAAAATGACAGCAAGTTTATTTGTTCGTGTAAAGTAGAATTATTAATATTTAAATAACTGGTTATCAAAAACACAAGCACAGACTACGGAACCAGGTGTTTTAGTAAAGACTCAGACATCTCCTTTATAGCTCCCATCATCTAACAATGAAGTTTTTGTGACGACGTTAATATGACCTGCAGAAGCTTTGAACAAAGAAACCTCAAATTTAATCTCAAGACAAAACCCTTTTTTCTTCCCAAGCCAACCACACAAAGAACTGAAATGTTTCTTCTTTTTAATGGCTGTTCATTCAGAGCCTAGCTGTAAACTCTTTGGGGGAATTTGGAGTAATCTGAGCTGAAATGCACTTGGCTTACCAACCCGTCTCTTGGCTCTGTAATAGAACAAACCTACACGGTTTAAAAGACGTTGTATGCTTTAACATTACACTTAAATCATTCTGATACACGTCTACCTGCATATAGAACATGTTCTGAAACCATCAACGTATGTTAATGAATGTCAGATTTCACTGTGTACATTCTACATCACGTTTGTCATCTGATTTTGGCATTGTTCAACACTACAAGCGTAACAGCCACACCTTTATCAAACTAAGAGAACGAAAGCTGGGAAAGGTTGAAACACTATCCTGGAAGGGTTAAACGCTTAGGCATGGATAAACAGAGAAGCCCTGCTGCGGCAGAGAGCACTTTTCCCATAAAGGCAGATTAGTACCGGATCTAAATGTGTCTAGCACTGTGCAGGTTGTGAATGAGGTATAATGACCCTGCGAGATTTAATAACGCCTGTGTGCATTGCCAGAGGAAATAAACGGGCCGCATTGAGCAAAGATAGAAAGTAGGGTAAAGTTTAAAAAGCATCTCCAGTAAGTCAAGTAAGTAAAGAAAGTTCAAGTAAATGCTAGAATCGAAGCAAATGTTTTTTTATTCTTTAAGGTAGAAATCAGCCGCATGATTCATTGAGTAAAAAGGATGTGGCTGATCACAAATGATCAGTTATTAAAAGCACATGCTTAACAAAAAACCCTTAAATTATGCTTTTAAAAACTAAATTTGCAGTGAGATAAAACTGCATTCATTTACTTGATAGGTGCTGTAGAATAAAACAAGAAATGGGTACATAATACAAACTAACTTTTTCCCCAATTGCAGGTATTGCAGCAAACAAAATCAACTTAATGTATGTAATGGGTACAAAATATTGATTAAGGTTTGCTCTTTTATTAATATTAATTATCTTGTTCAAATGATGAGATCCTAACTGTACACGAAGTGAAAAATATTAAGGATTACATTATTTAAGAACAATGATGAGCTGAGAACATTTTATGAACAGTAATCAATTATAATAAAAGCACTAAGGACTATTTTTGGATGTTGTGCCACATACTTTATGCTTTTTTTATGCTCCTTCAACAAATAGAGCTCACATTATTGTTTTCATGAGCTGAAGACACTCCTTTAGCCATTACATTCTAACCGTATTGATTACACATCGTCCAGCACTGGACACACCACAGTACCTTTACACAAATGGCCTTTAACAGGTGTCACGTCTAAAGACCTACATTTGCTCAGAAGATGTAAATGAAACCAGGAGTGTAAACTGGACCACGAGCCCTGCAGCTGCTGTCAAGCAACAGATGGATTTGCTTCTCCAAACTACAACTCCTGTTTCTGCTTCACCTTGGCCTTTATATATTCTAAAAGCAAAGACCACCTTTTATTTTTATACGTAATCATGAAATGCCATTGTTAACTGGCGGATGGTACAATGTGGCATTTAGATACCAAGCACACATCAAACTAAACTAACGCAACAAGAACTCTGCAGATGACCCAGTGATCCAGGCAAACCAAACTCCAACCATACAAGACGTCTTAAGCCTCAAAGCTAGAAAAGTGTTGACCTGAAGCCTTCAAACATTTCACAGACATTTTAGTAGAAACACTCAGGGGTTTCCCTACAAAGTATTGATTTGGAAACGTGTCCGGTAAGTGGGTCTTAATCACCCTGCTTATTAGTGTACATGAAGTCGTCTCTTGCAGTTAATCAATGGAAAATTGGATAAAAGATGTAGTTTGTATTATGTACCCATTTCTTGTTATTTGACTCTACAGCACCTAAGTAAATGTATGTAGTTTTATCTCACTGCCAGGTTTACATTTAAAAAGCACAATTTAATGGAAAAACATCACACACACCTGTTAGTTTACTGTAACTGTATAACTGCAAGAGAATACCTGTCCTAGTAAAATGTTCTAGTATCGTTGCTATATAAAAGATCAAAATCATTAAAGATGGTTTGATGTGTGTAAATCTAACAGCTGTGAAAGCCTGACCAGCCCTGGCCATTATTCCACAGGTACAACGGTGTGCTTTAATACTAGTATACAGTAATACAGTATACAATACAGTATACAATAATAAAATAAACTTGACATGTTTATATAGGCAACCAAGTCATAGGCAACTATAGCATCGTTAAGACTAAGCTACCACATAAACAGCTGCATGGACTATAAAGAGGATTGTGAAGACCAGCCAAACAGTATATATTTATATATCCTCTATAATTTACATTAATTACTTTGAGCCAGTCAGAATTTGTTGGATGGTTGGTGTCGGTAACTATACCACATGCGTAGCGTTTATTGCTACCGTATCTCTGCCCCTGTGTGAACTTTTGCACCCCTTGTCGAGCAGAAATTGCATTTTTTACATCTGTACTACGAATAAAAGCAGCTTTGATATTAAGAGGAAATCATACAAGCGAATAAAATCCGGTATTATAATGCAAACCAGGCCTAAGAAAAGAAATAAACGGGCTGTGTTGGTGCACGGTAAAATATGACTTGCGCGTATACTATAATATTTAAGTGCAGTAAATTATCACTGTTTGTTATAACTGAACGCCATTTCTCTTACCGTCCGTCAATTGAAACGCTGTGCGTCGTTTGGTGTGCGTGTCCTCCACGGGCAAGAGTGTTTGCGCCGAAAACGCAGTTATATATGAATGAATACCGTGTTGTTTTATAATTATATATCACTTCTTCCGTTTATCGTTATATCAAGCGACGGCGGGGATTTCAGCAGCGTCTCTTGCACGTCCTAAAGCCGCTTGATTCTCACATCCTTCATCTCGCTGAATTGCACGAACAGACGCGTTGAGCGACATAAAGTAACGTTATAACGTTATAAATAAAGACCGGATTAATGCGGCACCATCTTCCTCCCTGTTGTTCGTAGCGACGCGGACCGAGCTTATTCAGTGCACGCGCTGATGTCACGGTTTATAAACGAAGCCCCGCCCAGTCTCACGTTTGCGTATGTAAATTAGAGCACCGGACGGCAAGCCACGCCTACTCGCTTCTGCGCACGCGCAGTACATTCAACACCCGGTTAATGTTTGTATGATCCCTCATGGATGTTTAAGCACCAACATGGCACGTTTCAGGCACCTTTAAATGTCATGTAGCACATACGTGTTTGTTTTCATCGCTAATGTCGGTTTATTGTTTTAATCCTGTGCGACAGATTAATCTTTTTGGTGGTTTAAATGAGAACAGAGATCTTTTGTTACTTAAGCTTGCAGCTGCCACTGCTATTGAAGATGATTGAATGAGAGGTCCGACACAAGCCTTTGTTGAAAGTCAGACAACAAGGAAGGGATAGGCAATAAAATGAAATGATTATATGTATTCAGGACAGTAAAGGGCACTATAGTGCATTTGTCCTTGTGATGTACAGTACAAGTCAACATGACAGTAAATCGCAGTCGTATTATTGACTTGGCAGGGGTTTCACGTCGGATGCCCTTCCTTACACAACATTTCCTATTTATCCAGGCTTGGGTTGGGCTGTACTGTAATGCGCTGCTTCATGCATCGTAGTTGGTAGGTCGCTGTTGGACAATTCAGTGTCTACAGGTAACCGGACATGTTTTTGGACTGTGGGAGGATATCTGAGTACTCAGAAGAATCCCACAGTGTCACAGGATGAACATCCACACAGAAAGGACCCGAGCCACCCCGCCTGAGGATCAACCTAGAGGCCTTTTTGCTACGAGGCTGTAGTGAGAAATGACCGGACACATCGCATTATTCTACAATACTTTCTTTGAGACATTTTCATTACATTTATAGCATAAACTTCATACATTATCCATAAATTTCCATCAAAAGCCAAATATCTGTAACTTCTTGTGAGCAGTATATCTTCGTATTGTCTGCTTAGCCTAAGGGGGACTGTTATTTAAGTATTTCCATTGCTTAGGAATGCATCTTAAGTGCAGCTCAATATATTTATTTCAGGCCTATGGTGTAATCCAAATATCCAGTGTTAGCATTGTCGAACCAGGTAATATCTCAGAAATCACTGGAAATTGTAGTGAACCAGGAACCTCGTCTTGATTCAGCTTATTTGAGCAAGACTCGAGTCTGATATTGACACAAGAGTGATTAGAATTCACACAGCAGCTATACGCCACTATAGAATACATATTAGTTGGTTGGTATGCTTACCCACTGCTTCATCCAAAACTAGTTCACCATGGACAGACTTATTACTAATTATGAAACCAGACAAGCTGCAACCCTGAACAATTTACAGCAATTGATAAATACATTCAAGTACTTAACACGTGTCTTTATTTTTTTCTGAAGAGAACTTTGTAAAGTTCAAAAAAATCATTTGTGAGCCCCATCACAGCAGTTGTAATAGAAGACCTGGTCCATTAAGAATAATGTGTCCGAGCAGAGCACTGGAGTGCCTTCACACTCCTTTTAGGAGCGTCACTTTCATCAAAAAACATTAATCAATAAGTTAGAAGCGTATAAATGACATTACTTTTCCACCATCGCCTTCTTCTACGATGCATATTTCCCAGCTTTATACTGATTTAATGTCATTTATGCTAACATTTTAGAATATTAACACAATTCATTGGCTGTTTTATTCAGGTCAGAGTCATGGCAAATACATTGTTTCTGGTGAAACACACGGCACCAATCCCTGGCAGTGCTTGGGCCATAGCCCCCCTCAGACATATCTTATCATGTTCATCCAGACACCCAGACGGCTTATAGCCCCGCCGAAACTTAAACCCAGATCTCAACAATAAGGGCAGCAGTGCATCCGGATAGTATTCATAGCGCTTCCCTTTACGCTCATTTTGTTATGGTACTCTTCGTAGTGGTGGCCGTGGTGCAATCTGAGTGATCGTGGTACAAGGGCCTTAGTCAGGGAGGTCAGCAAGAACCCAAAGGTCACTCTGACAGAGCTTCAGTATTGGTCTGTGGGGAAAGGAGAACCTTCCACTCCCAAAATCAGACCTGTATGGTAGAGAGGCCACTTAACCAGATTTTTTTTAGTTTTTTATTTGTAATACATTTGCAAAAATGACATTCTTTTTCACTTTGTGATTATGGGATATTGTGTGTGGAATTTTGAGGGGAAAAATGAATGGCCGTAACATAAAATGTGGAAAAAGTGAAGGGCCGTGAATACTTTCCGGATGCACTGTATACACTAGCATGTAAGAAGTGAAAGAACTAAAATAGACATCACACACATACAGCCATCACATGGCTTTGTGGGAAACAATCGAAACTTTCAGCTTGACTCCAGCCACAGCCTAAATACAGCTTTCCTGTGTGCTTGATAGCCAGTGCGTTATAAGATCAGATATTTTTAATGGGCTGATTTGTCTAATAAAAGTAACTGTCGGGGACATTGAAATAACAATGTATATAAGATGTAAATGTAGTTCCTCTTGCTCACAGCAACTTCTCCACACAGCAACTTAAAAGCTGTTCCAGTTCATCATTCTAGATACAGGAACATTAACATCATAAAAGCAGAAAAGTTAAACGTATGACAGGAAACATCAGAAAAAGAAAATGTATAAAAATACATTAAGTTAGGAGTAAAAGGTATGCAATCATCAGGAAGAATAAAATCATCTTTTAACATTCATGTCAAATAATTACACAAATCACAATCAACCGACACCAGTCCGGGACGAGATCAGTAACAATGGAAAATCATTTCCTCTCTTTAAAAGCATTTATTCCAGAAAGAATAACTTCTATAAATATTTTCTGTCATTTGTGCGCTTTCATTATGTAACATACACATAGAATAATTTAAAAACTCTAGTCATATAAATAAATTAAAGTTCTGTACAGTGTGATTAAGTTGGATTTTAAAAGTTACAATATAAAATGGAAAAATACATTTGCAGTGATTTAAAAGTTTAAAGTTTAACATATTGCCAAGATCTACATACAACATTGATAGCGTGTTCATATGTTATGCTGAATAGCTGGAAACTATAGTGGTGCACTATTATATTAGTGAATTATTCAGTAACTGGGTCGCAGGGCACAATTTCATCCAGGGCTACAAACACTGTAAAAAACTGGTACAAAAAAATCCCCGACTGCTGGTTAGCTAAATTAGTCTCGTAGTTCCTATACAGAAAAACGTTTGGACACCGATTAGTCTAATGCAAAATGTTGTAGATTTCATTTCTGGCTAAACAAAGTCCAGTTTAGGTCTCGTGCTCGAGCGGTCACGAGTGAGGAGGCTTTGCATTTGTAATCAAATAGCATTTTTAGGTCTTTCAGTTCAAGTATATTGAGGCCATATGTGCTTACTGTAGGGTTTCCAGTGAAGTAGGTCACATGCTGTCACGCACCGTTAGGAAATCCTACAGTCGGACATTATTAAAACAGGATGCTGCTGCTTTGCAAGCCTGAGAACATCCAGGCACATTATTACAGAAGTAGGAACATCACAGTGAATTGTTTTTGCTCCGGATCAGTTTGCAGCCATTAAAGACGTAGCATCACTGTGCTCGTTTACTTCATCTGTTTGTAAAGGAAATCCTCTGATACATTGTCTTTAAGGATCTGTAATGGAAGAATTTCACCTGGTCCCAGTTTTAGGTTAACAGTTCTCCTTTTGCCTCAAAATTACAGAAGTTTAGTAGACAACGAACACATAAATATTTAAAGGATTGATTTCCTTTTTAATCTAAGACAGATTACGCCTGGATCTGGATTAAAATACTTTCATCATTAATTCCCCATCCAGCCTCTTCACTCTGGTTAATATCAACATTATTTATACAGTTTGAGGCGGCGTGACTCCATCAGTAACTGCACTGTCGCTGATGCAGGCAAAAGCAAGGCAAATTGTTATATATACAGACATCCTCTGTATATTAGGGGAGTACTCACTCTGTGTAAACTAGGAAACAATGATGTGAAGTCATTTCAGGAATTTCTCCTGCGTTTGCCTTCTCAGTGTGAGTGTGGGACGAACGTGTTTCACATAATCACCAGCAGAGGGCAGCAGCGCTTTAATGGAATATCTAGTTCACCAGCAGCACGTCTTCATAAGTGGTGGTCCTGTAAGTCAGGTACACATTCAACATGTATTATATCATACTTTATTAACAATTCAAAATATAAATCTAAAAGAATCTTATAGAATCATTAAGCAAAAGTCAAAAAGAAATCTACTGGTGGATGAACGATTCATGATTTATTAATTACTATGTAAAAAATTACTAATTTTTACCCGATCCATGCAGTGAAACACACATTCACACTATTTCTAGTGATGCATTTATAAGCATTAAATAATTCAGCACCAGCACACGTCATGTTTTTATCCTTCACTACAGACCTGTCACAGCAGCAGAAGAACGAACACGGAGATGTCTCCATGCCACGGAACTTTCCAGAGCAGGGCGTGTCCTTGCACTCAGCAATGAATGCATGTAGGTCCGTGATGTGGATGGGTTCAAATATTTGCAGCTTATCATCGGGAACAAAGAAAGTAGAAACTTTGTGAGCTGATTTATATTCCGAAAGATCGACTACTGTACTACGGCTAAGTCTATTTCATTAAGATTCTCGTTATCACACTACTATCCAACCAGCCATCACTCACCTTGATGCTCTCGTATGCACCAGTGATAAGCGCGATGAAGAGAGACAGCACCATGTAGATAAACAGAGAGATGAATGTATACAGGTACACCTAAAAAAAATGTGGACAAACTGGAAATATGAGAATTTTAATCCATTGAATATCACTTAAACGAATTTCATCTCAGGTGATGCACTCAAGTACACACCTGGCTGAAGACCCACACTAGTGTGCTGCTCTCCTGCATGCCGCTGAAGGTCACAAACATGTCGTCTCCGTTTATCAGCGAGAACAGGCACTCGGACACCATGGACAGTGAGCGGAACTAAGAAGAGTGAAAATCAAACTCAAACAATTAACAGCAGCACAGTATTTAGAAACACTGAACTATTTCTGCTCTTTTACCATATGTATATTATTTCGCATATATAACACGTCACCATACAGACTTTGTCCATAAATTACAGTTATATATTCGTGCAGATGCATAACTGTACTTCGTTACTAAAACTGCTTCATACTTGAGTACATTTCATAAATGATGATACAGCACCGTGATGGTAAACCTCAGACCTAAGCTTAACCTTTTGCGTTATACCTTAACATGGTAGGGTCCCAAGACGATCCAGCCACAGAAGCAGTAGCCCAGATAGATCACAGCCACACAGCAGCAGAAACGGATCACATTAGGGAACGCTGCCCGCAGTGTTACAATCAGGATCTGGAAATCAGTTTCCAAAAGCTGTTACATCCTTCTGGCCTTAAGCGGTCTTAGATAAATGAAAACAGTCGACAGCCTAACTCGTAATTCCAGTATGATAAAAATGTTAAAAATGTGTATTCATTCAAGACCGCGTCAGTGCAATCAGGACTGCAATCAAACCCAAACTTAAGAATCTAGTTCTCAAATTGACAGCCGCCTCTACACAGTCTGTACAAAACATATAATCTAGTACGGCGTGATGGCTTAGTGGTTAAGGTACTGAGCCCCACTTTAGTCGAGGCATCACTTTTGGGCCCCTGAGCAAGGCCTTTAACGCTTAGTTCAGTTCAGTTCATTGTCTTTAACCTCTTATCCTAATCAGGGTCTGTAGGGGTGCTGGAGCCTATCTCAGCTCTTCAACGGGTGCAAGGCACACAGTAACACCCTGGATGGGGCACCGGTCCATCGCAGGTACATACTGGACGATTCAGTGTCTCCAATAGACTTGAAGAATGGAGTACTCGGAGGAAACCCAAGCGGACATGGGGAGAACATGCAACGGACCTAGATTGCCCCACACGGGGATCAAACCAAGGACCCAGGCACTAAGCCACCGTGCCGCTGCTTTAACTCTTAGTTGCTCAAAATCATGTTCATTCGTAAGCGTAAGTCTTGCCCATACTAAATGGTTATATATTCTTAATTCTAAATTTGTTTAAATGGCCAGATGTCATTTATTACATCAGCTGCAAACGTATCTGGACTTGACGACTAAACAGTTCAAGGTCATCAAAATACAATAAAACAATTCATAAGAGTGAATTCGGACATGCGTATGTACGTCTCAGAACTTACGTTGTACTTCTGGAAGAAGCTGAGGTACCGAATGACCCCCACCCACACTAACAGGGTGGATGTTCCTAACAGGATTCCACACACATCATACGATGAGATGTCCTTATGAGCAGGTGAGAAAAGATCAGGTTGAATGTTTTGAAGCTATGTTAGCACAAACAGAGGTTTCTTGTCAGGTTCAAAGTAAAGTACCTTCGACTCTATGCCAATTTTCATTAAGGAGCCAGCAATGGTGAGCAGATCG
>JAYDZG010000013.1:5379585-5394135 GCA_034509265.1 Microcambeva bendego
GAGAGAGAGTAAATGAAAGATAATGTTTTTTCCCCTGAAGTAGTTGCAAACTATGCTGAATAGTTTTTAAACATGAACATCGATTCATCATAAAAGAATCACACTTGAGTCGATGCCCCAAGTGAATCGATACTTAACGATTCTTGCTGATCTACCGGTGTACTGATGTAACGTGTGTAATGAACATCCACCAGGCGTCTGTCATGAATGTAACTACTACATATGTGATGCATTGTGAAGAACTGTTTAATACCAGTCCCTATAACCGTGACCTTCCCATTCTGGTTCTCACTCGATGACTTTTCTCATCCGTAGGTTCCGGGATTATCCTGTGGTCAGATCCATCCATGTACACAGAGGTACGGAGGAGCATAGCAGTCAGGTAAGAAGTCGCATTCCCAACGTTATTGGGTTTAATTGTAACGCTTATAGTTGTGATCGGAAAAAAAGTGATCCTGTTTACTTTACTGAGGCAGGAAGGAGAGGCAGAATAAATAATAATAATAATAATAAAATAATAATAATAACCTTGAATCTACCAGATCTTGGTAAACGATCACGAGGTTAGGTGATCAGCCAGTGTTGTAACTAGCAGACTATGTAACCCTCTGTCATGATTGGTGGAGCATTGGACCAGTGAGCTTAAAGTGGGAGGAGATTAAAGACAGGGTGGATCAGCCCTCCCTGTTGTTCAAACAGAGGCATTCTGCTCTGGCTCTGTAGAGGAAGTGTGCTGGGTGTAATGCTAATTGAACTTAAACGTGATTCCTTGTAGTTTAGGATCAATTGAATGGCTTTCTACAGTGACTAGATTCATCCGAGACGATCCTGAGACGTTATGCTCAGAACGACAATGTAAGCAGATGTAGTTACATGTGGAGGCAATTTTACTTTGGTGGGTGGGGGTGTAATTAGGGTTGGCCTTTATAATCAGTAATATTTTAACAAATGGCATTTAAAGATATGTAACCTGTAGGACATACGAGTCTGTAGGTCAATCCACGGTAGCAAATAGGTAAAGCGGTGCCACCTAGTGGAACTTCCCGGACCATGTTTGATTTATTCCTGTTTATGACTTTGACATGTCATCTGTCTGTCCAGATTCACCGGGTGAAGAAATGGAAGTCGCCGTTCTAGACGAGCCCTAGAAGAAGATTTTCCTTGCTCGGAAAACCATGAAGATGAGCGACCGCCAACAGCTAGAGGTCCTGCACAACACCTTGACGTCTACGGCCTCCGATCCTTCATCGCCCAGCTCCTCCTCCTCGCGGCCCCAGACGCCGCTGGTGAACGGAACGCACACCGAGGAAGAGCAGAAAGAGATCAAGAAGGAGATCAAGAAGGAGATCAAGAAGGAGATCAAGAAGGAGACTGGGATCAAGAAGGAGGCCGGGTCCAAGCGTCCGGCCTCGCCCTCGTCAGGTTCTTCCCCTCCGCCCTCAGCCTCTCTTTCACCGGCTCGATCTCCCTCCGCGGATGCCAGTCGGAGTCGAAATGCCTCACCCGCATCCGTCTCGAACAAAGTCTCGGAGACGAGCAAAGGCGAAGAGACGAAGGACAAGCACGACGAAAAGAAGCCGGAAGCTATGAATCCTGGGAAGACGGAAGTGAGTATGGTTTATGAAAATGCAAAATGGGATCGAAGAGACTTGTAGAGACGATCCGTTATTCTGTAGAAATGAAGTTTACTTTCGCAGAATTATATTATATTCACAGTAAAGAATTTCCTTGGGTTACAAGTGGAACATTTTGGAATCATGTAAGATTCATAAAGTTAAAAAAATAACACCGGCTGCAAGTAATAATCAATCTTAAGTCGACTGAATCATTTACACTATGACCCTAGCCCACTTTTAGGGTTTAGTCTCAGTTGGATTGTCAATTGGCTGTGTCTAAGAGCGTAGAGCTTCATCGAGGTTTGGTTTATACAACACTGACATCTGCTGTGGTGGTATCGACATTACAACCTCATATCAGAGAAGGTCTCGACAGAGTGGATTTCATCTGAATTTATTTGATCGCAGACCATAAGAGATTTTATTTTATTTGGGCAATTTCATGTATTATTAAACTTTAAATTCCAGCATTTCAGAACTGGAACACGTTCCAAATGGAAGTTGGGACAGTAAAGCATGAATCACTTTATAATCTTAAGGTTTTTTTTTATCTACAACATTTCTCCACCTTTTGACTTCATCACTGTTTGGAATTACGGCGTTATTTAGTTTTTCCTGCCTCATTGCTAGCTGTAAATTGCCCCGTCACAACTTTTGGAATGTGTTCCAGGCCTAAAATGTAGGAATGGATGTGCAGACAAACGTGAAATACATTGTGTTTAAACTGTCTGCAATCAAATAAAAGTCAAAGTCAATGTAAGGAACAGTACTTTTTTAATTTTATTTGCATCACACCTTCTCTGATTTTGTGAAAGTCTAGTCTTATGAATATTAAGGGCTCTTGTCTTGTCTTGAAATGTCTTGATTTCCCTTTCTGTCTTCCACAGATGCCTCAATCTGAACTCAACGACTCTCCATCATCTGACAACAGTGACCAGAAAACACCTGCTGACAAAGTCTCAAACGGAGAACTATCCATGGACACGGCAGAAGAGAAAAGCACTAAAAGCTTGTCTTCATCTCCCACTGGCTCGCCGGGAGCAAGTCTGGAGTGTGACCCGGAAGTTAAAGAGGGTTTCCTATGCCTGAGTGAGGAAGACGAGGGCCAGGCGGAGCAAGACGATGTGAAAAAGGAAAAGATGGATGTGGATCCTGTGAAAGACAAGGCGGACACAGAGACGGCGTGTACAGCAGCAGATGGCACAGGTAATTGGTGTAATAATGGAGAGAGACACATTTTTAGATAAAATACCATAGATTCGGGTAGTAAAATACTCAGTCATGTTCTTTGTACGTTAAGATTGTCATCTTTATTTAATTTAAGCCTTATGTTTTAACATAAATGTTGTTTTCTCAGATACTAAGTGTACCTTGTACATACATTTACCTGATATTTAATATTATTTTACTTCATCTTATTTGATGCACGTGTTATATCAAAGTAAGAGGAAAATATAAAAATAAATACGGTTGGGGAGGGGTGCCCGAGCCTATCCCAGCTTTTTGATGCGTGCAAGGCACACAGAAACACCCTGGACGGGCCTGCAGTCCATCACGGGGCAGGCAAACATATATTCGATACTTTAAATCACCTATTCAGGGCAATTAAGCTTCTCTAATATACCTGACTGCATGTTAGATATAGACAGTAAACACTTATGGCCTTATGGTTTACTCATACTCATACTCAAACAAATACTTTTCCATCTGTTTACTTGCTAAACAGTGTTTTGTTCAAGTGTTTACCTTAATTACGTCCTAATACCCTAAATTATCGTTATAAATGATATTTTTGCTAAAGTAGTTTTTGGCACAATGCTAATTCTTTTACACACACACACACACACACACACACACACACACACACACACACACACAGCAGACGGGACTGGCTGTCGAACACACACCTTTTTGTCTTATGATTTTTAACTTTTGTACATTAAAATATACCCACAATATATACAAAAACATTCACTAAAGCTTCTGAAACAATTAAACTTAAAATAGCATTTGCGATTGTTTCTCATCATTTCGCCACAGTGGTGTGAATAGCGCGTTAGTTACAGTTATACTGACCTCTGGTGGTCATACTGTCTTACTGCATTGCCGTGATAAATAAGGTTTTCTTTTGCAGGTTACACATTGTTATCGTTTCGGAATAATCAAAGTCGTACAATTTGAGGACAAGCATTTGATATTTGAACCTCGGCGCTGTTTTTGCAATCACAGTGATTTGGTAGCACAGTCACGTTGCAGCAAGAAGGTCCTGGGTTCGATGGGTGTCTCCGTGGGTTTCCTTCTATAATCCAATACATGCATCCAGGTTAATTGGAGACACTAAATTGTCCTGCATAACCCAGTGCATTACAGCGCCAAGCCCGGATAAGGAAGGGTATTCCGAGTAAAAACCATGCCAGATCATTAATGTGGGTCATGAGGATCTAACTAGAGCAGCCAAAAGAGGACATGGGTACTTTATTAATCTCAAGGGAAATGATTTGAAAAACTTTGATTTGTACATAAACTTTTAAAGCAATTAAGTCTCCTCCTAATAAAGAAATCACAGTGTCAACCTGCTTTAACCAAGTTGGTTTTAATCTACTGCACTGAGTGTCGAGAGAAGAAGAAAAGCAAAGAATTGTCACCGTGTGTCCTCAAAGTTCACAGTAACGGCCTATTTAGAAATGAATTGGAAAGCTAGGGTAGGAGATTCAGGGCATAGAAGAATATCCCATGGACAGATAAGACCATTTGTAGTTCCAGAATTTATGGAAAAGAAAAGAACACATGGTCTGAAACCAGATTCTGGTTTTGTGATAGATTACTTCTTTGTTCAGGGTATTCCTGACTTGCTCCGACTATATCCAGCTAATAAAATGAATATTTAACATTTCTTAAGCATAATAACTCCAGTGCAAGTATTTTAAACAATTGTACATCAGTCATCCTAACATAATTTATCTATGTTTTACAGGCAGCAACGGTTCTGTGAACAAGAAGAGATCATGGTCACCAGTAGATGATAAAGAGGAGTGGAAAGATGATGAGATTACAGAAGAGAGAGATGGAAAGAGAGCGAGAGTGGAGGGAGTGCAACTGGAGGCTCAGCTGGAGCTCAAGATCACGGCTAAGGCGGGCGGCCGACTAAAACTTGAAAAGGTTTGCCGGATCCCCTTTTTGTGAATGAGTTAGGGCTGCAGTTCATATTTTATTTTAGACTTTCTTGACGACGACGACACAAGTTCTGCTCAAAATCTATGAAATACATGAAACAATATTGCAGAAAAATGTCAGAATTCTGCAGTAGGGCGTCACGCTGGCTTAGTGTGTAGCACTGTCGCCTCACAGCAAGAAGGTCCTGGGTTCGATCATCGGGTGGGGCGATCTCGGTCCTTTTGGAGTTTGCATGTTCTCCACGTGTCCGCGTGGGTTTCCTCCGGGTACTCCGGTTTCCTCCCACAGTCCAAAGACATGCTACAAGGTTCATCAGAGAAACTGAATCGTCCTGTAGGTACCTGTGATGGACCGGCGCCCCATCCAGGGTGTTACCGTGCGATAGGGTCCAGCACCCCTACAGACCCTGATTAGGATAAGAGGTTAAAGAAAATGAACTGAACTGAATTCTGCAGTAATAATAATATTGAAATACTCTTTTAACCCCCTTTGTTTTCAGGTGGTTCAGCAACTGGTGGAAGAACGGTTACGGGTGCTGCAGCTGACTGTATTTGATCAAAGTCTGCAGGAACTAAAGGAGCGCGTGGACAAGATCGACGCTGCCACTAAACAACAGAACGCTGTTCAGCACATTAATACGCTACAGGTGAGGATGGATCCGGGACAATGTCCTGATTTATTTAATAGCATATTGTCGCTGTCTGATTAAAAACACGTAACATGTCTTCATTGTGTCTGTTTATGTAAAATCTATTTAATAAGTCTCTTTATTGGCTACTAGACCTGTTTATCAGGGATTAAACATGCTGATTTTGACTAGGTAGAATCGAGTATAGTAATATTAGACTCACACTGCATTCATACCGGCAATAATTAATATACATATTAAATAAATGACATATATGTGACTTATAAACTGACCGACAGCCTGATTTTTGTATTATAGATGTATTGTTATGCTTTGTTTATGCATTAGGAGCCAATTAATATGAAGAAATGATCAATTTTAAATATGCGAAGTAAAGCTTCATTTTGAAATGACACCCTCTTAAAATAACGGACTACTATTTATTCTAACTCTAACATGACGGCCATGCCATGGTGTCGACGTCCACCTTAAAAAGTTCTGGAAGTCATTCTTCAATTATCAGGTTTCATACAGATCAGCCAAAATCACCAGTGTTAATGATAAACTAAGTAAATGTAACTTTTTGATTATTTGTTTTCAGAGTAAGATTTCACGACTGGCCAAGAAGTTTGGAGCTGCTAACCAGGCATCAGAGAATTTAAGAAAAGAAGTAAGATTATTTACGACTGCTGACTAATCTTAGTATTTGTGATGTTGGAATGTAGCCACATGGTTTGTAGAAGGATTAGAATTATGGGATGAATCATGTAATTACATTGAATTAAGACTTGAATAAAGTCCGTTGATCTCTTGCATGTTCTTTGAGTTACTGCTTGATAAATCGTCCACTATTCATCAGTTTGTGTGACTCTTACCAGGCTGCTGCTGCTAAAGCTGTTTCTGTGTCTTCTGCTACCAATGTAAACCCAGCAACCCCACGGTAAGCACTTAAAGTTTTAAAGTTAAAGTTTTAATCATTAACGGGTTGATTCAAGTTCTCTGTGATATCACACTGGAGCTGAGACTTGGATGCTGGAGGGTTTCTCATAACCAATACAATCCCATCTGCTGTGAAGGGATAATGTGTTGATCAGGGTGTAAAATGCCTCGCTTCGTACATGTCAGAGGGGACACGTGTTAATCATTTCATAATGGTTCATTTATTTTGCATGTAATTTTATCCATCAGTCTTGTTACTGGCTGTTCTTTTCAACTTTTTCCAAGCATACTTGTCTGTGGATTAATTTTCATAATTATTTTGATGACCTTACTAATGATGCATCCTGCCACCTTGAAAAATCTTAGCTTAATTGACAAGACACATACAAGCCTTTGACTTAAAGATAGCTAATTTATTGAGAAGAATGCATCTAATTGTCTTTCTCTAACCCCAGTCCTTTTGTAAACGTCATGGATCATTAACTATGCAATTCCTTTCAGAACTGTAAGGGCCATGATTGACTCTAAACAGACTGGTGCAGGCACAGGGTCCTCGAGTTCAACTGGTAAGCTGCCTACTTATTATCCACTGTAGTAAAAGTCTTAATATTTTCTTTTTCTTAGGATGCACAGGTGCTGGTCATAAAATTAGAATATCATGAAAAAGTTGATTTATTATAGTATTTATAGTATAATTTTCATGTTTCTGATGACTTAAAATGCTCTTCTGTGCTCTGTCAGCTACCCCGACTCAGCCCAAACCCCTTTCAACTCCAACCACGGCGACCTCCTCGGCCCTCGCTGCTCCTGCCCCGATCCTGCAAATAATCTCCACGACAACAAACTCCACCCCGTCCTCCTCCAGCGCCTCTCTGAGCGGGCAGGGCCAAACGAGCGCCCTACTGCTTCAGCCTCGGCCCAGCCCGGGCACCATCGCTACCAACACGGCCACGACCGCCGGCCAGCCGGTGTCCCTCCCGCCTCTTCTGATCCAACTCCCGCTGGCCATGGCGAACGGGCAGGGTGGGACCCTAGCCGGGGGTGTCAACCTGATCCCCGTGTCCTCGCTAGGCCCCGTCAGCGGCATCAACAAGGCCAAGACCACTACGGCGACGACCTTCATCTTGCAGAAGACAGGAGGCGCTGTGCCTGCTACTACTAATGCGTCGTCGTCGCCGACGGTGACGCATGTACCGGTGAACAGGTCGGTCTATCAGGGTGGCATTGGAACAGCTTCACCCAGTGCGGGTATTTCTGTGACGACGGCCCGTACCCCGACGCAGTCTGCCGCCGTGGTCGGAATGGCCACGGCCTCGTCGTCCCCGGCGACCACAGGGCCGGCGGCCACGGGGTCCGCAGCGGCGGCGAACGCTCCGCCATCGGCGTCTGAAATGACCTCTAAAACAGGTAGGACATGTCGAATTCATATCCTCTATAGAGCTTGTTGCTTGCTAGACGTTAGGACTTGTACTTAATCCTAGTATTTGTTTTTACTTAGATAATCAAGCTAGTCATTCTGCTCCAGCGAAAACAGCCACTCAGGTATGTACTGTACACACGTGCTACCACTTCATTGTTAGCATGTGTGTGATATCTTCACCATGCCGATCAGCCATGACCCATTGAGCAGATTCTTAGTATTGTCAAAGGCAGCCGTGAGGTTCGAGAACCGGGCTTGTGATCAGAAGGTTTCCCAGAGCCTTGAGCAAGGCACCTAACCTCTAACTGCTCCCCGGACACTGTGACTTGGGCTGCTCACCACTCTGGGACACGCGTGCTCACCGCCCCCTAGTGTTCACTCGTGTGTACGTGTGTGTGTCACTGCACTGATCGGAGGACGAATTATAAACATAAAACCATTTTTTTTAAACTAAAAAAAACTCCTTAACATCACCATCAGTTAAAGCTACAGTAGCTTGTCTGACAGGATCATAGATGCATGTTCCTTTCCTGGACCGCTTGTGATAGAAACTGACCTCTGCAGAACGGAAACACCCCACAAGAGCTGCAGTTTGAGTCTCAAATCCTTACTCGACCTTTTCTCTACTGTTAACACCTCCGCTTTGATCTTTCATCCTCACCACACCTGTTAGTCGGTGGCTTATATTAGGCAGCAAGTAAATGATGTATACTCCGTGTTATTTACTTCACCTATGTAGTCATAATGTTATGCCTTCATCCACTATGGACACAATGCCCGACATCTTTCATTTCTGACCATTTAAAGATGTTGATGTGGTCCAACATGTTTATTACATCATTTTCTTTCTTTCATCTGCAGTCTGCTCGGCCCAAAAGCTCCGTCATAGACCTAACTGAAGATGACGACGATGTGCAATGTAAGTTGCCATGCAGTACAAATCCAGTTTTTTTTGTTTCTGTAGAATATTCGCTCACCGTTTTTCCATCCCTAATGCGTTTGCTGGTTTATCAATGTTTTAGTGACCGGTGTACAAAAGCCTCCGGTTCCTACTTCTACCCAGCGACCCGCAGGGCCTCCACCGCCACTAGTCAACTCCACCACTTCTGGTAGGTCTTCTCCGTTTGCCTTTATCTTGTAATCTATTCTTTCCTGTCTCGTTTTTTTCTCGCTCTTGAGTACACAAATCTTCCCATTTAAAGCCATAAAGGTGGAAATCAGATGTGTGAAAACCTTCTATAGCGGTGTAAATGCTTTTTGGATTGGAGTCGTCATCCATAAATGCTGATGATCTCCGCAATGATCGAGATGTTCCATCGAAATGATCAGGTGTTGCCAGAAACATTTCCTGGTGACTTTTCTCGTCTTAGCGACCAGGCCACCATATTAACGGGCGTTTAAGATGTGTGCTCTTCTCTTTGTGTACTCAACTGAGACACTTCTACTTGATTGAGCAGACTTCATCAGAGTTCACTGATAAAGCACAGATGGATTTAGGGATGCTCAGGATTTTCAAATGCCGTAACATGCCAGTATATTAATTGCTTAACTTTATCTAAATGAAAAGATTTGTGTTTAATCTGTTTTTATTTTCCGCAGGTCGCACTGGGGTGCAGCATCGATCCTCAGTGGTAAGTCAGATTAAAGAAAATTGAAGTGTAGTTTTCAAAGTACCAAAAGTTGTAACTAAATCCGTCATGCGATACCTTATGAATCCAGGATTCGCCCAGATCCCGGCCGAGCTCTGCTTCCTCTGCTCCTCTTCCTCCGCTGCCGTCGGCCCCGGCTCCGCCCGGTCGCCTCCCCCCAGACGCCGCGCACACCTCTCCTCCTCAGCAACCTCAGCTGAAGTTGGCACGAGTCCAGAGTCAGAACGGCATCGTCCTGTCGTGGTGCGTGTCCGAGACCGAGCGCAACTGTGCGTCCGTGGACAGCTACCACCTCTACGCGTACCACCAGGACCAACAGGCACCGCCCACGCCACAGTCCACTCAGTCTCCGGGGCAGTCTCTGTGGAAGAAGATCGGCGAGGTGAAGGCCCTGCCGCTGCCCATGGCCTGCACGCTCACCCAGTTCGTGTCGGGCTCTACGTATTACTTCGCCGTCAGGGCAAGAGACATCTACGGCCGTTTCGGGCCCTTCTGTGAGCCCCAGTGTACGGATGTCATCAACCCGCCGTCCACGACTTCCTAAATCAGAGTAGCTTTTAAGCCAAGACACGACATGGTCAACAGAAATATCCAAACATTGTGAGACTGAACAGTTAATGACGTGAGAGACTACTTGTTTAGTTACGACTCTGTTTGGGATTTAAAACATTCCCAAACCTTATAGGTTGTTTAAAGTACTCGTATACAGAAACACAGACTTGCACACTAGTCAACGATTTGACGCTATTTTAAGGAAAATAGGGAACTGGCATCTGTCTAAATGGTGCCTAAAATGGTATTTTCCATGTGTAGATTACCTGTACAGACTTAAATGTTGAACCGATAGGTCAAATATTTATACGTTGTGTTTGGTCCGTTTCACTTTTCTTTCTTTTTTTAATTTTCCTTCATTTTTATTAAATAAAATGATTTTGTTCTTTCTTTTTTTTTTTAATAAAATGACTTTCAATACATGGTAACCAGACGCCTCAAGAACGACCTTCAAATCAACGTGTTTGGTATTACTCGATTAAAAAAAAAAAAAGGTCTGCTTTAGTACAACAATATGATTCTTGACACTCCAAAATGTATTTCTTATAATTCATATTCCCGTGGGCCAGCTGTAGCATAGCGGTTAATGTACAGGACTAGTAATCCAAAGGATAACTGTTCAAATCTCACATCTGCTAAGTTGCTGCTGTTAGGCACTTGAGCGAGGCCCTTAATCCTGAGCTGCTCAGACTAATGTGATCTGCTTTGGATGCCAAGGCGTCTGCTAAACGCTAAAATGTCGATGTAAAAAAGGAAAACTAAGGCACTCGATTCCCCTGTGCATGCTGCTATCGTTGTTGATCCAAGAGACCAGACCAAGCAACAAGAAGTTCAAGAAGATTCTGACATGGTTCTAACACGAGGTAGAGGTACATTCCTGGGAGTCTTACTCCACACCACTCGATTCACATGCATATTATGTTCAGCATATAGTCAATTTGAGAAGAGCAAAAATGTGCTCACTTGTTATTGTAAAGTGCAAAATCAAAATATCACTTTATATGTGTAACTTTCTATATAAATGGGGTGTTCCATTCCATGAGATCTAGATTCGAGGCTCATCAGTGCCGTCAGCTGGCTTCTACACAGATGATGGGTTATGTCTGAAGTGTAATGGATTGGCGTTGTGCCCAGAGTATTTCTGACAAGCCTGAAATGAGTGGAAATAAAAAGCATTTATAAGGAATCTTCAAGGAGTTCCTACAATTTAATATTTTCACTGTTGTTCACAATTTTAGCTTGTTGTTTGGATGCTCAAAAGAAGCTTTTGGAGGAAGGTGATTTTCATTTAATGGCAATGTGGCTACACGCTCAAATGAAAATGGCATTGAAATGGTTCAACTAGGAATACATCACAAAGAAAGGTGACAATGTAGAAAATATCATTTGTTTTTGAAATTAAAAGGTTAAAAAGTTCTGGATCTCATGGAAATAACAAAAGTACATATCTTTGTACAGATACATCTTATTGGAGTTCAAAAATGTCTCTGAACCAAAGATTGCAACAGTTTCTTTAGGTCCGCTTGAGCACTGAGCAGATCACAGATACAAATAAAAACAATTAAGCTCTTTTTCACCTCTGATTTACACACGGTGGAGTTTGTCCTTCACATTTAAACCCAGTCCGTGCAGTGAAAAACACACACACTGGAGAACACTAGGGGGCAGTTCGCACACAAGCCCGGAACAGTGGGCAGCATTAGCCACGGTGTTATGGGAGCAGATAGAGGTTGGGTGTCTTGCTCAAGCGAACTTCAGTCGTGACCTGTCTGCTCTGGGAATCGAACCGGCAACCTTCTGATCTCAAGCCCGGTTCCCCATCCATGTCTGATTTAAAATAAGTATTGACTAATGCCAACCTCTCTATCCAGTTCTTATAATGTGTCCATATGTAACACGGGGTGTTTTTTAGATGATTGATACGAACTTTTAAAGTTTTCTTCCAGAAAAAAAATTAAAGGCATGAAGATTTCACACAAAGCTGTGATATGAAGTGTCATTTGGGACACTTGCAAACATATTCTTATAGAACAAAGCAGGAGAAATAGAAAAAAAAGCAGTTAAAAGTTAAAAAGCAGATCCAGATAGTGATATTTCATATGGTTTTACATTCATTCTACAATTAGAAATGTTAACATTATTAATGTCCTGAAAGTTAAACTCAACGTGTTACACACACCATTCCTGAACATTTTTGTTGTGTTGCAGTTCACATGAACCAGCTCTTTCTTTAAGGAAATAGAGTTGCTACGAAGGAGTGTGTACTCGGTCTGCAACACTTTTTAAATAAACCATGTCAAAGAAGTATTCACATGAATGTCAGGATCCAAGGTTTTCTAGCAGAACATTGCCTAGAGCATCATACTGCACCTGATGGCTTACTTTCTTCCTCTAGTCCATCCTGATGCCCTCTCTTTCCCATGTAAGCAATACTAATAAGGTAAAATAAAATTTCCATCGCTCCATGGTCCAGTTCTGCTGCCCATTGTGAGCTCTTCTGATCAGTATGCAGGAATCTACAATACGCCAGGATAGTCAACATGAATTTTTTAGCAATTGATGCAACAGAAGCTCTTCTGTGGGATCGGACCAGGAGGGCTAGATCTTGCTTTGACCTTTCTGTAGATGTTGATCATTTTTTTTTGCCTTTTTAAAGTCTATCTATCTTTAATATTATTATTATTAATATACACTAATAAATTAGGCTTATGCATAGTTCACACTACACGACTTAAGCCCTGATACAGGGGTGAAAATAGTTTCTATCAGGATACATCAGCACACATATGCATAGATCATGTGACCATCATGGCTATATCTCAGGTAGGAGTTTGCATGTTCTCTCCGATCCCATGCCTGGATAAGTAGGAGGGCTGCAACAGGAAGGGCTATACCGAATTTATAATGCGGGAGCAGAAGAAGAAATAGTTAAGTCTAATAATAAAATGTATTAAAATATAAATATAAGTGAAAATATCATAAGCAAAATGATATTTCAAAACCTACCAAGTGTGCATCATTTAAAATATATGTAGTTAAAATCTTGAAATGAGAAAAAATAACAAATAAAGAAATAAAATGCCATACATTTTATCTTCAGTTTTCTTTCAGCCTTCTCTTCAGTAGTTTAATTAAAAGATTTACATCTTTAATAGGACATCCGACGTACATCAGACTTTATTGATATTTTATCCATATATGGGCATCATCAGCGTTCTGTGGTGACGTCACTTGATGAGAACTTAAATTTAAAATCAATAAAAGTGTGATTTTTTTTTTTCGGTCTAATTATTTGGAAATGTAAATAAAATAACGTGAAACAGTTCCATTCTTATTGAATTTGTACTTCACTTGTGAAGTATTGTCTTTAGTTTAGGCTGAAATTACTGTTGTTGGCAAGACATTTAGTAGCGTGGGAGAGATGACCCGCCCACTAGGACTCCTATTGGTGCAAATACTTTAATATTCTAATAAAATGTTCCAGGTGCTTTAACATTTTTAGACCTCACAGTGTGACCTTAAGTAAAGTTTATGAATGTAAGATGAATACGTGCTAGCCAGTGTTAAAATGCAGCAACTAAATGTCTCATTAACCAGCAGAAGGTTTGTAGTTGCATCCAATTCTGATATACTTAGATTTCACCACTAGGTGTCAGTACAATTTTAGCCTTCACATTGCAGCCGGGAAGTACGGTTACAACTTCGAGGTATGACAAACTCACCTTGACAACTTTGACAGGTACAGTATTGTATTTCTGAAATTCTAATAGGAAGATCTGAGCTTGAATATCTCAAAATGTAATTATGCTGCAGTACAGCAACAGTATCATTTCTTAAAATGCATTTATAATAACTAGTATTAATATTGTAATATAACAGATGTTAAAGCTTTATCATTTAGAACTTAATGAAATAATTTCAATTTGCCTTTTGAATATTTGTACTATTTATTTTCATCAGCTACATCAAATAATACAAGAGTAATTTTGCTGTAACATTTGACTAAAAATCAGGCTAATGATTGACTATCTAGGCTATTCCCAGACAAGCATTTCATTAAAAGCAAAACTTAAACAAATTGAAAAACAATGAAATGTAATAAACTTTGTGAGTAGCAGTACATTGAATTTACAGGTAAACCTTGACACTTGATAATAACAAAACTGAGAGAACTAGACCTTACAGTAACAACAATAGTTCTAACAAGATTAGGTTAACTTTTAAATAGAGCCACCTGGGATTAATCAGCAGGCTGTAAGCCAATCAAGCAGGGGGTGTTTCAGAGAGGTGGGCGTGGCAGGTGAACACAGATACAGGCTTAGTGTGACACCCGAATCATACCACAATATTACATACAGTTGATGGTGAAAGAAAAATTGTTTTCAATAATACATTGATGATGATGATGATGATGATTATCCGTTCAGTCGCAGCCGACTCTCGGTCACTTGATGGATCATCGATCCACGAAGTATTTCAGCAATGATAGTGGAGAAGTTTGCCATTGCTTTCTCCACCCCTCCCTATTTATCCGGGCTTGGGACCGGCGTGCAGCTGTTTCCGGTTACACGG
>JAYDZG010000013.1:5394235-5404878 GCA_034509265.1 Microcambeva bendego
CATCTTTAAATGCTTCTTAAAAGTAAGTAGTGATAGGCACATACGGAGATGCAAAGGGACAGAGTTCCAAAGCTTTGGATCAACAACACTGAAAGCTCTTTCACCGTACATGTGTAATTTAGTGGAGGAGACAGACAGCAAGTGAGCATCAGCAGAACGGAGCGAACGTGAGGGACAGTATCTGGACAGCAGAGCAGAAAGGTAATCAGGAGCTAAGCCATGTAAACATTTAAAAACCAAGAGCAGTATTTTGTACTGTATCCGGTATTGAATCGGGAGCCAGTGTAGCTCTTTCAACTTATATATATATAGGGGTTCTATGTTCCCATGATCTGGTGTGTGTGAGAACTCTTGCTGCAGAATTCTGTACATATTATAGTTTTGTAGGCTGCTGGCAGGGAGCCCAACTAGAGGAGTTACAATAATCAAGTCTGGATGTAATGAAGGCATGAATGAGAGTTCCACCTACAGAGTCAGGGAGAGAGGGGTGCAGTCTGCAAATGTTTTTGAGATGGAAAAAGGCTCTTTTAGTTATGTTATTAATGTGTGCTTCCAGAGAGTGTGAAGTCTATAGTAACACCAAGGTTACGGACCTGGGCCACCAGGGAAACCAGGGATGGATATTGTAGGTTGATTGATTTTTTTTTCAAGGTGGCAGAGGATGCAATGAGTATAATTTCGGATTTATTGTTATTTAGTTTCATAAAATTCTTATTGTATTCAACATGTATTTAACATAATAAAAAATAATAATGTTAAATAAATTTCAACTCTGCCCCAAACAGGTACATAAAAATGGCTTAAAGAGTTTGTTTGGAGAAACAGAATTCGGACTTCGACATCAGTGAAACACCTTTGGAATAAAAATGATCATTGCAAATCAAGCCGGCTCATTCAAGATTATTGGCTGACCTAAAAAAGCTCCACTACCACACCTGCATTAGTATTCTAAGCTCAGAGTTCGAAACTTATCTCTGCTACAGGTTGTCTGGGTGCAGCAGACAAAATTAGCCATTGATTGTGGTGTGTGGAAAAAGTACCGGATTGAAAAGTGCTTTGGTAAGTAGGAGATCTGTGTGTGGCATTCCACACACACACATTATGGTGCAAGTAAAGCCTTGGAGTGAAATGTATACAGAGAGGGGGCAAATATTTAGACACACTAGTGTTTATCTGTGCTCTTTTGTAAAACCCCTAATGTCAAAGCTTTCAAACAGATATTTTTCATGTTGTGTATGCATTTTAGGCCCCTGTGTATATATAGATAGAGGGAGAGGGGGGGAGATGGTTACATGCATGAACAAAGAAATCCAGAATCTTAAAAGTTAAAAAAATCCCCACAGTGCTACCTGATGTGGTGGCGGTTGAACGCCATTCCTGTCAGGAAATCGCTGACTGTTACTTCGTGAAGGCGGGTGGCTTGTGGGAGGTGACTGGGAATGAACTGGAGGCTGCCAGCCATCATAAAAGACTGGGACATATGGTGGGATTTCATCTGCATTTGGCCAGCTGGATCTAAGAACAATAGAGAGAAACTTGTATTATTTCTTTTTATTTTATTTTATTATATAAGGATAGAAAATATCAAAGTGGATCTGTAAAGCAGTGAACTTCGGTGTAGGTCTCAGCAATATGATATTAATACAGCAAAAAGGGATCCCAGATTGCGTTCAAAGAGGGTAAATTACTACTCATCCTTCTCTGACACATGCACAGTCCTTGTGGATCCAATCCTGTCCTTGCTGAGAGTTTAATCTTGTGGGTCTTGTAATAATTATAGAGCATAGCTTGAAGCTATTCATGATCACAGCAAATGCAACAAACCTGAATCATTAAGGAGAAAATAATTTAAGATGTTCAGACCTAGGGAAAATCCAGGGATCTCCTAAAGTGTTCCAGAACTGATCCTCCTGGGGTGTCACCACCTGGCTTAGAAGCTGAAGGGCTTGTTCTGTAAAGAGTGGGCTAACAACTGTGCGAGTCACATCTGGAGGGTACTGCGTCACCAGCTAAAGCAGGTGATCAAAAAACCCAGTTAATACTTTCATTTATAAAGTACAGAGGCAACAGAAGTGGTAGATACTTACAAATTCAAGAGATGAGAAAATACTGTGCACTAAGACAGGAGCATCAGGGTTGGTTAAGAGCCCATTAAGATCCCCCTATATCAACCAAAATATTTAACATTACAAACATTTTTTTTTAGATTTTTTAAACAATATTTTTTGGATTTAGAAAACTCTTTTTATTATTGTTCTCAGCATTTTAACCCAATCCGTGCAGAGGAACACACATACCCACTAGAGCCCATGTGCCCTGAGCGGTGGGCAGCTGTAGCCCCAGTGCCCAGGGAGCAGTTAGAAGTAACTGCTTATAACTTTATTTCATTCATTCACATTAAAGATCTGATTAAGGTACTTCATTTCAGATAATCAGACACAAAATGTAAGTGTAAGTTTTTGACTTACCAGGAGATTAAAAGTGTATTTTATTTTCTCAAGGCAGGCAAAATACTCTTCTATGGAGGGAAAGTTTTGGCCTGCACAGGAAATGAAAGGTAAAACAATAAGGAGCTAAACATCACAAGTCGATACAGTGGGGATACATAGCTTTGCTAACTTTGCTACAATGCTAAACAGTCAAATAGACAAAACAAAAGTCAAAGTCAAAAACAAGAGTTCATCTAACTTTTAGTATTATTCAAAACATATTTTATGAGCATGTGATGCCAATTTCCTTATTTTAGCTGTAGTCTAAAATATTTGGATTTGACATTCAAAGTTTCATGAGGTAAAATATAAACATTTCACTATCACTATTTCACTTTTACTATCAGGTATTTACATCTGGATCTAATACATAATTCACAAGATGGCACATTTTGTCTGAACTTATCCGATGTTACACATTGATACACTTCATCATAATAAGTTGCAAACCCTTTGTAATAACTGCATCAAGCTGGTGACAGACTGACATCACTAAATGTTGCATTTTTCTCTTGTGATGCTTTTCCAGACTTTCACTGAAGCCTCTTTCATTTGGTGTTTGTTTTAGGGAGTAACTCATCTTTAGGAGGTTACATGCATGCCCAATAGGGTTTAAATCTAGAGATTTGCTAGGCCTGTCTAAAAACTTCCACTTCATGCTTCTGATAAACTCCTTTGTAGTTTTTGCAGCATTTTTTGGGTAATTAACTTGCTGCTAGATGAAGGATCTCCCAATCAGTTTAGTTGCATATTTCTTTAAATTGACAGACAAAATGTTTGTGTACACTTCTGAGTTCATTAGACTGCTGCTATTATGTGTGACATCTTCAATGAAGATTAATGAGCCCATTAGAGGAAGCCATGCAAGCTCAAGCCATTGCATTTCCTCCACTGTGTTTCACATATGAGCTTGTATGTTTGGGATCATGAGCAGATCCTTTATTTTTACAAACTTTCCATCACATTGGTAAAGGTTTGACTTTAAATGTCAGTAACAGTTGTTTTAGGGTCTTTTTTTACAGGAAATGTTTCTCTTGTAATCTGCTGTTGTTTCCATGGTCTACCTGTTGGACATCTGTTACTTGTTACTTCTTCAGGACATTCCAAACGTCTGTACTGTCTATGCTCAATATTTGTGCAATGGTTCAGATTGATTTTTCATTTTCACTCAGCTTAACAATAGCTTGTTTTTCACCCATAGAAAGCTCTCACCTTTTCAGGCAAAACCCAAACCTTCAAACGAGTGTAGACATTCAGCACTATTTGCTGTGGGAAAAAGCAACGTAAAAGGAAACACCTGGACAACAAAGTCACATGTTCCAATACTTTTTCTCACAAGTGAAATGGGTGGGTTCAGACAAAAGGTGCTATCTTCTGAACTATGTATCAGAGCCAGATGGATAAACCCAAAGATTTCAGTCTATGGCTAAAATAAGGGAATTTGCCTCACTGTTCCAATCCTTTGGAGGGGACAGTTTATTGCACCAATAAACGACAATCAAAATGCGGCCTTTGTGACCAAAGATTAATGATTATTAATACATGCTCACCAAAAATTCTTTGGCTTTTGCCTTTCTTTTTTGTTTTATTACTTTGATCCTCTTGAGCTTTACATGAACCAACTTTATTCATGAAGAACTCAATATCATCCACTAAATGATTCAGAATTTCCTAGAAACAAAGAAAGAGTTTTATGAACAAAGATGGAGATGGAATATGTTTTAAATCACAAGTGAATTGATTAAATAAAACAGAATACGTTGAAGATAAACTGACCACACTCCTGCTAAAGTCAGTGTGGACTGGGTTTGTAGGAGGCTGCTGGTTTGTCTGGTTGTGTATGTCTTGGCTGTAGCGGAAATTATCGTCTCTGGGTGAGAACATTGGAGACCGTGCATCCTCTAAAAACAGATTTAGAAGTCAAAAAGTTACAATAAGAAAGTGTTTCATAATTATTATTACTGATATTATTCTTTTTCTCTAAACGTATTCTTTGTTATAAAACAAAATATACATTATATACATATACAGCATTTCTATTGGGTATTGTAGAGTGCTCTTAAAATGTAATTTGACTTAATTCATTGTTAATTATTGTCTATAGCTGAAGACATGTGGATATGAAACAGTGGTCTCTAGCCTAATCACAAAGGAAATCCTGTAAATGAAAATGAAATATGTTCAGATGGAAGTCTCTTCATAAATTAGAAGGTGCTGAAACACAGGCGACAGAATGTCAAAAAGTGACAAAAAAATCCTATTTGTTTGCCCATGTGTTATAAAATAAATTTAGGTCAAGTCTTAAAGCACCAATACATTTAAGTGAAAGAATTAAGATGGAAGAATTAAGATGGAAGACTTTCACTACCATAGTCTTGGTAGTCAGTGTGGTGACGAGGTGGATACTCAGTTGGAGGGGGTGAAGGAGTTTGTAAAGGGGGGCCAGGTCTGTGTAAACCCCTCTGATACCCTTGGCCTATGATGTGTTCCAAATTTGTCCTTTAGAAGAAAAATAATGAATGAATACAGTACAGTAATGCAGAAGCATGGGACATTATACAGATGTTCATTTTAAGCACTAAAATAAAACTTTATCTATATCTATCTATATCTATCTCTCTCTCTGTTGGGTAAGGGTCTTAAAAACATTATTTTGAGCTAACCATTGTGCCTAAGTTAAGCTGTTTTATTTACTGAGATATTTAATACACATTTAATGTAATAGGTTTCTGTAATGGTCAACCAGTAACTAATGAGTATCCCCTAGATATTGTACTTTCCCCTAAAAACCTCTTTTTTACAGTACTGAAAAACTCTTAAAAGAATGTGTCAATATTTTTGCTTGTTCAAACTGTTCTCCTTGTAACCTAGATGTATTGTGTTGCCAGCAGCCTACTTGATGTCAAATGGATGTTCCCTAGGTTGAAATTCTGGCTCCTCTGTTCTGTTCTGGATTGCTTTGTTTAAATCAGCTCTCATCTCCTCTGCCTGTGGAAAACAGCACCGGCTCAAATATATAAAGCAGCAATCCGAAATATTTAGGAATTATTTATTTAGTTTCTGACACCTCTAAAGAGGAACTTTCATCCATTATTTTCATACATTACAGCAATTGTGACAAAAACAAAATAGTTTCTTACCCCTATTTCTTCACACTGAAACAAATAAACAGTAGGAGGCCTTCGGATATTTTCCTGAACTGTGACTGTCAGGAGGGAGTCGTAGGAACAGCTGAATAGGATTGCTTCAGTCTGTAAGATGCTTTTGAGTGAGAAAGAATCCAGAACCTCCTGCAAAATCAGCAAATATCATAACTATTTACTTTATTCTTATCTGGAAATAATAAAACATAATATTATTATCCTAACATATTTAAGTAAAAGTGCTTAGGTAGAGCAGCAGTATGCTAGTCCACCTCCCGGTTTGTATCTCAGTAGTGCTCCTGGCCAGCTGAGCATCTACACAGACAGGGTTGTTGTTTATTTTTTTAAATGGAGGGATGGCTTACGCTCTGCTATGGTCTGGTAGAGGGTGTTCATGCCAGGGTCTAATTATTCTGGATAGAATTGTGACACTATAATAAAACAGTTGACGAAAAATGTAGTTCAAAATATTATCTTCATTATTGCATTGATGGTCATTAATTGATTTTAAAATCACATTATGCAGTTTTATCTCAAAACTTTATACACAACACCCAGTCAATGCCCTTCTTTAAAAATTTACTTTGAGCTCTTTTGTTCCATTTCTGTTTCTACAAATTCTTTAATGTCCTTAAGACGTAATGTACGTGCAGTAATTACTGACCTTTGTTTCAATGTCACACAGTTGTAGAGAGCCGGCATGCACCTGCAGGATCATATCCTGACCCCACACCTTCCCTCGGCTTTCTAGATTCTTCAGCTTCTGCACACAGTCCTCAATGTTGCTCATTCCCCTCTGATTTAGCTCACATGTGAACAGGTGCTGAGGAGAGAAAGACAATCATCTTTGGTGTCACAGCCGCATTATTGACTTGGCATAGTTTTTACGCGGATACCTTTCCTGACACGCCCCTCCCTATTTGTATAGGCTTTGGATCGGCACTACAATGCACTGGTCTATACATCTTAGTGGCTACCTATAGGACAATTCAGTGTCTCCAGTAAACCTTTCGACTGTCAGAGGAAACCTAGACATACACTGAACAACTTTGAGGCCCTTTTAAAAAAGACAATAAAAGGCAGTAAAAATAGATATACAACTGTAGCCTTTAAAAATCTGTTTGGGCTTACCTCCACTCTGTAATGAAAGCTTTCTGCTTGTCTATTAATGGATTCAGAATATTCCTTCCTTCGCACTATGTATCAAAAACATAATTATTAATGTCATTACTTTTATTATGTGATTTAGCCCAAAAGTACAGAACAAAAGTACCCTTAGTACAGAACACTCACTGTAGATGGATTTTGCACTGGGCCGAGACATGTCAATCTTCTGAGGTGGCATTTCGAATGAAAAAACTCTATGGTGTAAACACAATTGATTTTAATAACCGTACATCATAGTGTTGAATTTTATAACAACTGCTTTGTTGATACCATGTACACAGTATGTGTACACATGTATGTGTATTAATGCAAATAATGGAAACACAAAGAGCTGAATTATTTCGATGAATTGCCAAATGATTGGTTTAAAATGCAGCCATGGTACCTGACAACTATGGTTTGAGGAGGGAGAAGAAATAAACCAGTGCCGATTTCGGTAGCCAAGACTTAAAGCCAACATAAAAACCAAGAATATGGCTAATGTGGCTCAAAATGCACATTAAAGCAACTGAAAAAGACATTGGTTATCAGCTATTCACATCTCTTTTAAGATCATTTAATTGTTCAGTGGTAATTAGAGATTCCTGGAATTTCTTCATGCTGAATTGTATAAACATATCAGTACAAACAAAACTATTTTATGGATGGGACTACCTGGCCTGTAAACTGGCTTAACCATAATAAACTATATACAACATGTTATGACAAATAAATGCCTACACAACTTGTGAAATAAGCCCATAATAAAGTACCTGGACTGGACTGGTGAGGTGTACATTTTTCTCTTGAGAGGTCACAAATAATAAAGGCATAAAGGCCACCTGTACCAAAATACACAGACAATCAAAAATACTACAGCAGAAAAGGTCAAGTTGGTTATATTAATATTTACACAATTTGCTGGACCTGAAAGTGAAATTATTTTAAAATTTGAAGGAACAACTCCTGGGAAACCCAAGATATTGAAGAAACAAAAAGACATTTGTCAGTTGTTGTTTCATAAACGTTTCAATACTATTTAGTTGAGTTTCTTCTTTACCCTAAACGTTCACTACAGCATCAGACACGTGACAATGAAGAACATTTTAATTGTGGAGTTCAACAGTTCAAAGTAATTTTGGCTTTGACCATTTCTTTTTGCTCAGAAACGTCCAGTGAAACAAACTTTCAAAAAGTATCGAGTAAGTCAGAAAAATGAAATGAAAAACTACCAGCTAGCAGCAAGTCTGCTAGTTTTTAATCTGCTATGATGATGATTATCCGATTACCCTCCCCATTTATCTGGGCTTGGGACCGGCGTGCAGCTGTTTCCAGGTACACGGCTGGGTAAACCTACAGGACGATTCAGTGTCTCCGATTAACCTGGTCTTTGGACTGTAGGAGGAAACCGGAGTACCCAAAGGAAACCCACACGGACACGAGGAGAACATGCAAACTCCACAAAGAAAGGACCGAGATCTCCCCACCCGGGGATCGAACCCAGAACCTTCTTTCTGTGAGGCGACAGTGCTACACACTAAGCCACCGTGCCGCCCCAATAATACATTAAGAAGTGTTATTTTTTAAAATGCCTCTCTTGTCAAAAAATGTTTGGAACAAACTTGTGAATTCTGTCCAGAAATTGGAGAACATTTTAGATGGACAAACATCCACAACAGCTCAGTTAAGTAGATTTTTTTTATGTTGTTGAACCACCATTGCTAGCATTTCCATTATCCTTAAATTAAATAACATCTACTCTGTCATTTCCTTACATTTCAATTTATTCTCGTCACTACCAAATGACTTGAACTGATCGGCGAAGTGTGTACACTTAAATGTTCCAGGTTTGTATTATTATTGTACAAGATCACTCTCAAGCTTAGTGTCACCACTACCTGTTCACTACTCGCCAGTCTTTGTTCACGAGCCACCTGAATGTTCCTTCAAGTCTCTTAGCAGTTAATCTTGGACACAAACTAGATTTCAGCAGCTCTCAAATCCTGCAGAGGTCCCCCTCTTCCATCTAAAACAAATATCCATTTATTCTCCATCTCTTACAAGGCTTTACTTTTCTACCAGTAGAGATCTGGAGAGAGAGAGAGAGAGAGAGGGAGAGAGCTGGGTGGGAGTGAGAGAGCGAGAGAGCATATTCACACTGTGCCATTCATAGCCAGGCAAGGCAAGCGCTTGCACCTCTGCAGCCGGTTTCCCCGTGTGCTCCCTTCTTACCGTCTGTGAAAGGGCTATTTCTCATTCCAAACCAAGGACTCTTCAACAGGTTCGAAGTGACCAGGAGAACGTCAAGGACAATATATCGAGACCGGAATTCCAACCGTACCAGAAGAGAAGGAGACAGAGAGCACCCCTCGATCTCTCCCCAGATAAAGGAGAGAGAGAGAGAAAGAGAGGACTTAAAAAGGGAAAACGGAAGTCACTGGGATATTTGTGTTTTTCTTTCGTTTTGTTTTTTTCTTTCTCCTAATCGTGGTGCTGGGAGGCGCGTCGTCTTTTCACCTGTTCGCCCTCTCCATCATTTGCCTCCTGATTTATTTCTCCATCTACATGGTGTACAATTTCCTCTACCTATGACACATGCGAGAGAGGAAGGGGAGACGAAGGGCTGCTTTACGTTCTTTACTTTCGATTCTTACTTTGCTCTGACTTGACTTCTTCATCAGTCTGGCCATTCCATCTCTGGTCGGACCTTCCTGTCCTCCTACAAAGAAAACTTTGCCACGCGCTGATTAAAAGTCGGACGGTTCTTTAAAAAAAAATAACGACTATTAATTTCCAACATTTTTCTTTCCTTTTATCATTTCTTTTCCCTCAATTTTCCTTTTTTCTGCCCTTGGTCCTCCACTGCTTATCCTTTCACCTCACTTCTTGTTTTCCGGATGCCCTCTAGGTAGGTTTAAAGGATTTGTTTAGTGTCTGTCTGACCTGTTTGTCTGTGTGTGTACTTGTGTGTCCCTTTCTTTGCGTGTCCACGAAACACATCGATACACACATGTACATACACTAGCACATACACACACTAAACAGACAGACAAACCGAGTTGAGCAGCATCTTAGGAACTGTTCCGTTCATTCTCTGGTTGTTTGCCATTCTCCAAACTCTTTCCATCGTTTATAGCCATTAAGCCCAGGGTCTCTGATCATACGCTACCTTCATCTTCCTAAAACACGGTTAGTCTCAAGTCACAAAGTTGCCTCATGCTCATTTTATCATCTTCTGAACCCCATCTTTAGTCCTTCTGTTGGGCCTAAATGACACACACATGAAGTAAGACGTTAGTATGCTGCAGGGTAGAGGGTCTAATAACTGAAACAGCTTTCATTTGCTTTACTTAATTGATTATTTGATTTATACATTCTTGAAACAACTTAGATGTAATAAAAAAAACAACAGAGAACCAAATTTCAAGCTGAGTTAAGACTCATTGCTCTACTGGAACATCTACACGACACCATTTCATTCCTATTTGAACATTGATTTCTGTTTTGTGAGGTCCCGTTGCTTCTAACCTAGTACGCTCTTCAAAAAGTAGGCCACCTTGTTTTATATATCAAGGGAACAAACCTCACTATCTATTTTGTGACTCGGAGCATCTGTTTTGGTGAACAAAAGATATTCTAACAATTAATAATATAGTAAATATATAAAGCTATTAAGGTCTTGTCTCCAAAATTAACCCAAAAGTGTTCATTCAAATCGAGTTTTTGAAACCACTATGTTTTATATCTGCCCAAAACTTTTACTGGTCAATTCTAATGCATCTTCATAGGTTTTTTAATTTTCTCCTTTCCCACTTTTCTTTAATGTCCTTTTCCTAGTCCATCAACCACCTGGGAGAGAAGCTCA
>JAYDZG010000013.1:5425194-5435705 GCA_034509265.1 Microcambeva bendego
GGTCAATAACTCAATACATAACCTTTGTTGGCGATGACAGAGGTCAAATGTGAAATAATGTAGTAGAGATGGATAAAATGTTTTATTGAACTTGGCACTTTCAAAAGCTTACGGGCATTCCAGCAACACAGACATTAACTAGAGAAGGCTTCACACTTCCAAGTACGCTTTAAAGTGAGCTCTAGAGTGAACAAAACGCCACAGTTTCTAAGCCTTAACTCCCGCTTAACTACCTCTTTGCTTAATATATCCCACCCGCTAACAGTTGCCTTGATGAAGTGATAGGTGAAGCTGGATTACCTCATTGTATCTGCACAACCCATGGCCTTATTTTGGCGACTGGGCATTTTAGAAAGGTTTAGAATTCTTTTACATTGCTATGTCAAAGTCTTACATCACACTCACTAAAATAGTCTTATTCTTAGGCTTATACGTGGCTACATGGATGCATTTGTTACTAGGATACTTAAGGATGTTAAATCTGCATGGGTGTATCAGTATAGCGAATGCATGTGTGGAGGATGGCTCATTTGAATGGTTGCTATGGTTACAAAGCGCTGCTAAACTGAAGGCGAAACCAAGTGGCTCATCCTTCTGCTTTTCTTCTGTCATCCACAAGCACTAATTTCTTCACTCTCCTTATTTCTTTCACCTCTGATGCTTATTTTCCTTCTTCTCCTACCGCCTGCATTCGTTATTCTAGTTTAAACTTAAGTTTTATTTTTCTTCTCACATCTTCACGCCTTTTACTCGAATCTAGAATATTTTGACTTCTAAAAATCACTTTTGCTGTTTTTTTTCTGTATTCCTTTCTCCTCCGTGCGTTCTTTTCCTCCCACACGCTCTCCTCCTCCCTCGCTTCAGTCGCTTGGCTCAACAGAAGTGAGAGCGCATTCACAATTAGCATGTGTACCTGCAATTAGTGCTGACAAACCTCCAATAATTAGCTCTGTAAGAGCTGCCTTTCTTCCAGAGTAATCCCCCTGCGTTTTTTTGCCCCCCCTTCCCCTCGTCTCTCGCCCTCCCCAGAGCGTTCGTCATGTTTTCACCAGGCGGCGGGCTTATGTTCCTCTTCTTCTTAATGCCAGTGTGTCAACCCCTAAGAGACATACAATCAGTAAGAGGGATACTGTCAACACGTGCACACACACACTCACACACACACACATGGCTTACCGAAACCCCTGTTGCTTTCGGGACTGGTTTTGATTTACGAGTTTTAAAGTGCCGCATTATACATTCGGTTGTGACTAAGTGTTGGCCTCTGCCTCGCTGCTAATGAGAATGTCAGGAAACAATAACAGGTTCACTTTAAGAATGAAAGAAAATGGAAAGAGCCAGAGAAGAGGAGGGAAGATAAACCGATAAGTACAAGCAATAGAGGGGGCGGAAACTTACCAGGAAAGGGTCAATGCGTTTAAAGGAATAATCTCTAACCACCACATATCTAGTCTATTCACACACAACTAGAGAACCATTTGAGTGGTAACAAATGACATGGGTGGTAACAAACGTTTATGCCGATTCAAGCCGGACTATAGTGTAATCTTAGATTATTAAAAGCAATGTCAACTCACATTAAGAAGTTCCTAGGTTCTATCCCCAAGTGGGGCTTTTCAGGCCCTTTGCATGTTCTCTCTGTGTCCATGTGGGTTTCATCCCGGTGCTCTGATTTCTTCCTACAGTCCAAACATGCTACCAGGTTAATTGGAGACACTGAAATGTCCTATAGGTACCTAGCCACTAGGATGCATTATAGTGCCAGAGATTCCAAAGTTCGAATCTCGGCTCTGCTACCGGTCAGCTAGAGACCCTCTATTGGGCAAAATTGCATAATTCCTGCAAACCAGAGAATGGGTTATCAATACACTGTAAGGAACTAAGTGCATGGGTGCATGCATCCATGGCTCTTCGTGCGTAATGAAATTATAGTACAATTTTACATCGTCCTTGGACAACATAGTGGTCCTTCGCAGGCCACACTAAACCGGGAGAAGAAGGGCGTAAAACGCATAATAAATAAATCAAATTAATAATCAGTGCTAAAGAAAGAGGGTGTGAGTGTCAGGAGTAAGAGCGTTCCAGAGATGTGGGGCAGAGTAACTGAAAGTTAAAGCCCCCATAGTAGACAGACGGATCATTGGAATACAGAAGATCTGAAAGTATGACCACATCTGTAGACATGAAGAATAATTTAAGTTACCAGATCTACAGGTGGACCATGTATTTCATATTTTTCTTTTTTAGTATTTACATTTATTGTATTGCAGCTGATCTCTAAGTAATTTTATTCTTGAAGTCACTTCTATAAACCGCACTGATTCAAAGCAGTCAGTTTTCATAAGCATTTCAATAAATAGCAGCTTTAATATGTCGACGTGTGCCGTTAAGCATCGGAGTACAAATTACATATATTTCACAGCACGGTTTAATGTTCATTTGGAATCGGCTTTTTATAGGTTGCGTCGGAAATCGGCGTGTGAATCATTTGAGTGAATTCAAGCGTGAGTCTACGAGAGTCTACTACAGACAAAGCAAAACATTCTTGGTTAACATAAGAGCTCTTAAAGGAATCGATGCCGAGCACAATGTTCTTTTTTCCTTTTAAAGGGCAGTGAGAATGGGCATAAAAGAATGTGACAGACAGATGATGCAAGATATCGACAGACTGAGTGAAAGGGTGATCGTGATGGAACGGAGAGAGAGAGATGCATGGATGTGAGTGACCATGTGTGGTCAACGCTGAATGTGTTTAAACAAAATGACACACCAGTTGGTTGATCAGCTGACAGAATAGCAACACCCACACGTGCTCTTGACCAACAAAAACTGGATCACTTAAATTTGCTTACCCTTAAGATGTGTAATTAATTATACATCTCTGTTGTACGGTGTCTTTGAGTGTTTTGAAAGGCACCCAAAAAACAAAATGTGTTATTATTCTTAAATTCAGTGCCCAGGTGTAGTAGTGGGATTTACCAGTGTCGAGAGTTGTTGGTGGCCACTAGTATGCACAATCCAGTTGCGTTCTAGTGCTGGTCCCAAGCCAGGATAAATAGGACGGCTGTGTCAGGAAGGGCATCTGGAGTAAAAACTATGCCAAATCAATAATGCGGACCAAGATTTGCTTTGGTGAACCCTAAGGGGAGCAGCAAACTCAATGGGCACAGACACTGATATACCACGATGTCTAAATGACGAAACGTCAGCCAGGTGGCGGGTAGACCGGACTATAGGTGCATGGCGTCTTATTACCCTTATTAGCGGAAGAGAACTTGGCCGAGAAGACAAATCGAACTCCGGAAATCGAGAGTGAAAAAAAACCCCAGATAGCTGAAAGATGTTCATGAAACCTCTTAATTTGACAGTGATAATGACTGAATTCTCTGTGGGACCTTGACATTTCCTTGAACTCCATCCAACAAGTGGCATTAATGAGTAGTGAAGGTTTCGCATAAACAGAGCCAGTGTTTGTCAATTCCTTAACTCTCTGTCTCTTCTTTCCTCCAGGGACTGCGTCTTCACTCCTCTGCCATGCTCGTCAGCCTCGGCATCTTCCCCTCTCCTCTCCGTACCCTCTCCTCACCTCCAAGACTACATCTGTTCTTCTTCCTTCTCCTCCTGTTACTCGTCCTCTGCCCGGTTTGCGAGTCCCGACGAGGTGGAGGGGGCACGGCAGGGGGTGCGACCACCGGCAACATTATCGGGCCACCCCATTACCCTCCTGCGAATCCGGTGGGAGCGGTGCCCAAGTTGGCACAGGGCCTTAGCATCGCCGTGGTGCTGGTGGGCAACTCGAGTGAGGTGACACTGGCGGAAGGCCTGGAGAAGGAGGACTTCTTACATGTGCCGCTGGCACCCAAGCTCGACCTGGTCACCATGAATGAATCTGACCCGAAGAGCATCATCACGCGCATTTGTGCCCTCATGTCTCGCCATTGGCTCCAGGGAGTTGTGTTTGGGGACGACACCGACCAAGAGGCTATTGCACAGATCCTTGACTTCATTTCAGCACAGACCCACATCCCCATTCTGGGCATCCGTGGGGGCTCGTCCATGATCATGGCTGCTAAGGTAACGTTTGAATCCTCATTACATACCCCCGTTTAAACATTTTCTCTGTAGTTGGTCTTGTGTAGTCTTTAAATTCAGCTTTGTTCCTTTTATCTTTCTATTGCTCACTTTTATCTCTGTCCCGGTTGGTCAGTTGCTCTTTTTTCGATTTCTTTCCGTCCCTCAGTCTTTTCGTCTTCTCTTTTATTGTGCCTAATTAGCTGTCGCAATTATTTTGCTTATGGTCTAAGCCTAGCATTAGTACTTTTTTTTGGTTCTTCTGGCCTTTTGTGATTAATGTTTTTAAACTAAATGAATAAGTTACTGCTGCAATGGAATGACGCCATGTCCAGGAGGTTACTGTGTGCCTTGGTCTTGTTGAAGAGCTGGGATAAGCTATAGCACCCCTACCTGACCCTGATTAGGATAAGTGGTTTAAGAAAATGGATGGATGGAATAAGTTACTGATAGCGTCCCTTGATACATTTAACAAGCTCGCCAATAAAATCTTACACCGTGAATCATTTAGGCTGCTCCCGTTATGGGTGGCCACAGTGATCCACATTGGCTTGGGACATATTTAATAACATTGAAAGTGGAATTTCAGCAACATTTTTAATTAAACATTTACCTTTTTTTTAAAATTAGAACTAATGTTAAATATAGAATTACAGCGTTTATATAACAAAAACCCTAACCGCTGCTCACCTGACCTTCCAGACCAAATCTACATCCATGTAATTCACTTATTATTTGAAGGCCATTCTATATATTTACAAAATATATAAATCCAGGTTAAACTGTGTTTGTCTTTTAAAAAGTAATTTATTTTCCTGGCTTTCCCGACCTTTAGATCTAGAGACAACTGTGAAGTCACATCTTTAAGACATTATTTTCCTAATTTCGACTACTGCAGCTCATGAAGGAAGTCACTTTTCCTGAGTTGGCTTGGTGGGTATATAAGGTGTGGAAGGCTCTGTCAATCGATTTTGGTTCATCCTTGCACATCATGTACCCACATACATGCTATTTGTGTTTTCTGGGACTGATGGGATTCTCCAGTAAAACTATGTGACTTGTCACAGGACCAGGAACATCAGATATTGGTTGGAAATGAATGAAAAAGTCTACAGACTTGAACCAATTTCAGCTTCTGTAGGACCTCCTCTATAATCACGTTTGGTCTATGGATTCAGTGTGAGATGCAGTGCAGTCAACATGGCAAATTAAAAATCAATGGCTGAGAAAACTTTCCATCCTAGTCAAGTCAAGTCAATTTTATTTGTGTAGCGCTTTTTACAATAGACGTCGTCACAAAGCAGCTTTACAGAGTTTAAGACCGCCAGACCAAAAAAAACACTGTTGAGCAAGCCAAGGGCGATGTTCCGGAGTTATTAGTATTTCTGTAGTATTTCATAGTTGAACTTGGTTGAACTTGTTATACTCCAAACACCTGAAATGGTGAAAAGGGAGCAATCATTTATTGACATGAGTTTTCTGAACTTGGTTTGCTCTTACATCAGTAACAAATAAGTTCCTCAAGCAACGTGAGCATCAAGGATGGGATATCTGGTGCTTTACATTTGTAAGCTCCTTTTATTTCTCTTTGGAAAGCATCGTCTCTTTTAAAATCACCGTCTTCTGGTTTCCGTATCTCTCTATACGTCTATAGTCTTTTTTCTGTTTTATTTCTTTCAGTCGCCGCAGTGCTCCTCTGGTACTTCAACTGTTTGGTCATTCTTTTGTTATTTCACTCCCTGTTTTCTCTACACGAACAAACGAGAACACAAATGTTTACTTTATTTAGAGTGATAAATAGGACCACTGTCGTCTTTTGACTTCTGATGAAGTGCTAAGGGCTGCCTCAGTGTCAAAGACATTTATATCTGTCCCAGTGATTGTGATGAACATGGCTCATGGGGGATTGAGCTAAGTACTTTGAAGTGAAACTCTGAAGACACACTGTGTTATCCAGTATTACGACAGGCTCATGGGTCCATATTAGTATTTCTGTCACATCTGCTGTTACCAGTACTTTCACTGACCGACTATGACAAACGATTGAAAATGAGAACGTAGGAAACGAGAAGTAAACAGTGAGTGGGAGAAAAGAGGACCAAAAGGAGTCTGGATGGGTTTTACTCTGGAAAATGTAGGAGGAATGAAAAGAAACGGTGCAGGAGAGAGAAAAGTGCACAGATGGAAAAGAAATGTCAGCGGGACTTGCTGACATTAAACTAAAAGAGTGGGAGACAAACATAGTTGTTTTTTTTAATGGTTAAAGAAAAGAATAAAAGAGAATAAGTGTAGTTGGGAAAAAGGTCAACAAATTATACGTTGCCTTATGTTATACAAAAAAAATCATATTTGTGTTCAAACAAGAAGCTAAAATAGAATAAAATCGAATTTCTGAATAGAATATTTGAATTTTTAATCGAAAACAGTCAAACACAATTTGAATTTCCACTCTTCATTGAAGGTGTGTAGCACTGTCGCCTCACAGCGAGAAGGTCCTGGGTTCGATCCCCAGGTGGGCCGATCTAAGTCCTTTCTGTTTGGACTTTGCATGTTCTCGCCGTGTCCGTGTGGGTTTCCTCCGGGTACTCTGGTTTCCTCCTACAGTCTAAAGACATGCTACCAGATTGATGTACCTGTATGTGCCTGTGATTGACCAGCGCCCCATCCAGGGTGTTACCGTGTACCTTGTGTCCGTTGAAGAGCTGATAGGCTCCAGCACCCCTCCAGACCCTGATTAGGATAAGGGGTTAAAGAAAATAATCTGAACATTTCAGGTGAATCGATATTCACTTTAAACAGCAGAAGGCATTGGTGCTATTAAGACCAGCATTACTTGGCTTAGTTTGACAGAAATAAAAGGCTATTCATTATTGAAATAAATAAAAGATAATCTCTTAAAGGAAAGGAAATTGTGAACCCAATATCATGAATCATATCGAATCGTGGGCGGAGTATCGTTACATCGCTAGAATCTTTATTATCACCAAATATACCCGATACACTCCTACCTCCCTCTATAAAACTCTGCCAGATCGAGACTGGCTGCTCTAAATTGTTTTTTAGACTGAAATAGTGGCGTGAGAGTGTACATGGTGTATTTTCTACCAGATAAATACTTCACTGTGACTTGACTGGATAGATAATGTACGATAAATTGCTGCTATTATGTAGAAAATACATCATAGATCTTTTATGTCTGTAGATAATATCGATAATAATCTCTTTTATCTCTCCAGCTTTTTTGTTACTTTACATCTTTACTGTTCGTCTTTTTTTGGACATGCATTGATTGTGATAAATACAAAAGTAATCGTATAGTCATTTTATCCTTTAGAACTATTCAACTGTAGATATTTGCAGAAGTCGCACGCCTCATGGTTTAGAAAATGTCATGGGCTTTGTGGAAATGGCTTTTTTTCAATGTATTTTCCTTAAAAATATTTAGCGTTGTTAAATTGCCTGGTGAGTTTTGTACAAAGCTCTTGTTTATTCTAATTGTTGAGGTTTAAGCTCTGGTCTGGCTGGGTTCTTTGGTTGACGTAAATGTGTGCTTTGGGATGTTCTGTTGGAAGATGATCGTCTTTTAGAAGATGTCAGAAGATGATCATTACCTAATCTTGAATACCGAGCTTCTGTGCTAATGTGTTGCTTGTTCTTTGGAACAGACTAAATATAAGATTAAAAAGGTGGATGTATTACCTCTCAACATGTATAACAATGCTTTTATTGATACATATCAGCTTTTATCAGCTTTTAACTGGAACATTACAATCATTTCCACAATTACTTGGAATGGGGTTATCAAGTAAAAATTAAACACTCACTAAGGAGAGAGAGAGAAAAAGAAGAAATACATTTCACAGTCACACAAAGATGGTGGAATAGCACCACACTCAATTCTAAGAGAAATCAAAGAAAGAAAAAAATGTGGAAATGGTATTTTTAAAAGACCTTAATAATATTCAGGATGCAGGGACACAAGTTGGGTGACTTTTGGAAAATGAAATTTTTGAAGTTTTTAATGTTGTATAATGAATTTAGTAATTTAGTAATGCACTTATAACTGTAGATTATTAAAGCATTTTATGCAGCTTCTGACCCAGGACATTCAACCTGTTACGGACAAATGCAGAACTGTTTAAACATCTCTGGTTTAAATTGATTTGCACCACACACACATTACCAAGGAGCTCGAGTCTCTTTCAGCTTTGAAGGGATTTTTTATGAATTATTATTTTTATTTTAATTCAATAAAATGATTATATGCACTTCATATACACTGTGACATCCAACTTTATTTGCATGTCCACTGTTATGTATTAGGTTGTAACAGGGTGGACCGTAACAGGGTGGACTTTCTGACATAAAATTACCCATTAGCTAAGTGAAATAAAACTAATTATTATCTGCTTTTATAGTGTAATTAGTTATTTAAATGATCAAACCAGATTGCTTTTTGTCATATATATATACTTTTTGTACATAGTATGGTTAAAAAAACACTAAAAAGAGGAGTCACTCACCTTCCACGGTTGTTTTCCCTCCACAAAGATCATGTGACCTCCAGAGAATGGGCTCAGTATGCAAAACAGCTATTCATTTTAAGTTGTCTAGTAAGAAATAACTTGAGGGGCATGTGAAACCCCCCTTACAATCAGTAATAAATAAACTAAATCAACTCATTCAGAAAAAGCTTTTGAACACTATTGATATTTTCATAATTAAACATCATATATCCATCACGACATGAGCAGGCCTCTGGTATCTACAAGATTAAGACCATACAGTAAATGTGGAGGTGTAGAAAACATCGTGAGTAGTATTTTAAAAGTACTTAATAAATACTATGGTCAGTACACAAAAGACACCAGATTGTCGAAATGAGCCTTTAAAGGCAGAACCTGCGCTACCAGAACCACTGTCCAGGATTGTGAAAAGATGCGAAAGAAGAGCAGGGCAGTGAAAGAGTGGAACGTGAAGAGAGAGAGAGAGAGAGAGAGAGAGAGGAAAAGAAAAAAAGTCAGAAAATGTGCCTGCAGAACACAAATGCAGATGGAGGGTGAGGAAAATTGTGTGAACAAAAAGAGAGGGAGGAAAGTCGAAGTGATGGAAAGAGGGAGGAAGAGGATGAGGAGGAAGAGGAGGAGGCAGATCCATGACATGCCACAGGAGGAGGTGGTTAAATAGAGGGAACCGAGGAGTGTTTTCGAGCCTGTCTTTTTCCCCTAATAATTACCTCCCTTTCTCTCCTCACTGTTCCTCTCTCTATCTCTTTCTCTCCTCCTCACACATGCAAACTCACACATGCTCTGTGGGCTGAAGCGGTTGTCATGGTTACCGCTGGCACATACATTTCTATATATAAGTAAAAGGATGCGGAGGGAAAGCAGAATGTACGGAAAACGGCACGGGCCGAAGCTAAGACCGTAAGAAGGTTGAATTAAGAACGGGTGGGAAGAGAAAAACAATAGAGGGAACATTTCAGAGAGGGTGAGGACTTTGACGACTTCAAAGTGAAGCTGCACAACATCTGTTCCTTAGAGTCTCAATGGGTGTCACTGTCGCCTCACAGCATGAAGGTCTGGGTCCTTTCTGTCTGGAGTTTGCATGTCCAATGAGAGGCTCAATTTCCACTCACAGTCCAAAAACATGCAGCCAGGTTAAATGTAGACACTGAATGGCCCTCTAGGGAACTATTCACTAGACTGCACAAACCAGTGCATTGTAGTACCGGTCTCAAGCCAGGATAAATAGGGAGGGTTGGCTCAATAATGCCAATCACGATACGCTGTTAGGATTTCCATTCTTACACTCATAACCTATTAACTCACAAACAAAGATGCCTGAGATATATAGTGTTATTATTATTTATTATAATAGAGTGTTTTTAAGAAAATATGAGGGAGTATCAGAACATTAAACACTATTTGAAACTCACATACATTCTAAGAACTCATACTACTAGAAATCATTTATAAGATTCAGTCAGCATGCCATCAATATCAGGTCCAGAGCCAAATGAAAGCTGCTGAACAGCAATAGTTAGTTCCTGGAATTCAATATCAGAGCGCAGTAATTTGATTTGTACCGTCCCCAATTTAAGCAGTCTTATCAATAACCCCTTCATACAAGATGGATCACAAGTACAAGCACCGTAAAGATTCAGATTAAAGTCTGGCAGTCTGCAGGCACTGTAGTTATGCTTCCATTCAATGCAGCAAGACCAGAAATTGGTAAAAACTGTTTTTTAAACAGTGTTACTGTATTTAAGCTCAACCATATGGTATCTGTTAGTAGATTAAAGTATCGTCTAAGTGAGTAGCTAGATCTCCTCACAGCAAGTAGGTCTTGGTTCGATCCCCAGGTGGGAGGTCCAGGTCCGGTTCTCCAATTTCTCCAAGTCAGTTGAATTGGAGATACAAAGTAGTCCATGACCGTGA
>JAYDZG010000013.1:5616991-5629937 GCA_034509265.1 Microcambeva bendego
GGAATAGTAATCGTCCTTCTCTACCTTTACGAAACATAACCTCCTGATGGACTGCTTTTCACCTTTGTATTGAAAATATAGTCGATATGTTAATAACGGCGTGTTTAGAAACACTGTTGTGAAGTACCTTGGGATGAACAAGCAGGGGGTTGCAGGGTCGTAGGTTGCAGAGTCGGGTCTCCTGTTCCAGCTTGCACTGTGCGTTTTCATTGGTAATTCGAGACGACATCCCCATTCCACAACTGCTTGAGCATGGTGACCAGTCGGTAGTCTGAGTGACGCACTGAACTCGGGTCCGATCTGAGACGGCAGAGAACACTTTGAGATTTGAGACGCCTTCCAGATTAATCAATCGAACCTCTACAATGCTAATTTTACAGTGTTAGTCTCAATGTTTTTTATCATTGCAGAATCCCTACAGTCTGATTGTTGGACAAGTGGGTTGAGCTATTGATCTTGAAGGAAATGAAAGAAATGAGAGGATAATGACACCAGAGATAGTTCAATGTCTCTAGTACAGTAGCTTGAAAAAGTATTACTTCGACCATTTTATTTCCTTCCCCCAATTGGTAAAAGCTCTGGGGTCACAGGAGTCTATTGAGAGGCCTACCACTGCTGAGATCTGCTGACCTGGCCTGGCCAGATGTGATTTGCTATGTCTGGATGGGGTGGGAACAACTGATCAGGAATTGCCGCCCTGTTCAGGGTATTCCTGCTTCGCACTTAATGTTTCCTGATAGGACCAGACTCACTGTGACCTTGACATTGTTCTCTGCTTCCTTAGGGTGTATTCATGTCCAAGTGGGCCCAAACGTACAACACATCTAACCTGTATAGGTTTACTAATAGGAACAAATGAATGACCAGTGTATTCAATTGGTTTTAATTATTTTGCCCAACCCAATTAAACAATATTACTTTTGTTATTTTTATTCCTCTTACCTATTAAGTGTTTATATCCGTGCTCATCGTCCCATCCTTTCTTCCTTTCCAGCAGCTCATTCCCCAGTATGTTTTCCGTCTCCTCCTGCTGACCATAATGTGATTGCTTCTTTTTCCATCTTGACTCTACTGGTCCTATGGCTCCTTTGTGACAGTCCACACTGAGGCAGCACTGCCCAGGCACTCTTACGAGTCGAGGGTAGGGACAAGAGGGTGATGCCTTGGGGAGGCTAGTTGTACAAAGGGGGCCACATCCCACCGCTCCATCAATACAGGTGCACTGATGTTTGCAGCCCACACGGAAACTCTCTCCATTCTGGAACATTTGGCCATTGTACTCACAGCTGCGACCCTCCTGTTTAGCTAAAGGAGAAGCTTAATAAATTAAATGATTCTACTCTTTAATGGATAATGGAGCTAATTTTACTGAGAAAAGAAAAATGTGTATCTCATGAAGCTCAATAAATATATGCAGAGCTATTGTTAGGCAACACTGGCCAAAAGTGAGCAGCTCTGTCTACATGGACTCCCTCCATGGTGTCCTGTACCAGTGTGAAAGAAACACTAAGCCCAAAATATCAACAACAGTATTCCAGCTGTCTAACTCATTCAGACAAGCGAGGAACTGAATCTGAGCCTTGACACCATCAAAACAGCAAAGGAGGCCCTAAACAGCCGTCATAATAACACATGTGTTTTTGCTGTGTGCTTTGCTCACTCCTTGCCCTGCTTGGTTACAAATACACGACTTGGTCAAAAGTATGTGAAAACCCATACAGTTATTTACGGCTGTAGTGCAATAAACAATTTATATCTTATTCATCTAGTGCTCTAGCTCTTATCCAGAGTGACTTACAATAGAGCTTCTATAGTAAACAACTGTATGACTATGAAGAAAACTTAGAAAGAATAAGTTAGAGAGAGTCAGCTTAAGTTCTAAGTATAGAGATGAGTTTTTAGCCATTTATTAAAGACGGGAAGAGACGGACAAAGGAAGCTTGTTGCACCACCTAGGTGCAAGTACAGAGAATATCCTTGATGCTTGTCTTCCTTGAATCCTGGAAGGAGGATCAGGTCGAGTGAGACTATTGGCTCAGAGGTTGTACGGTGCAGAGCAGGGTTTAATTAGACCTTGGAGGTACCGTAGTGCTAGGTGAGTATCGGTGTTTTAGTGAAGCCAGTAACGAGAACGCAGCAGTGGAGTGATGTGGCAGTATTTTCAGTATTTATTCGCTGTATTTATTAGAAACATTTTACATTTCTGAAGATGTTTTTTTAAGTGAGAGCAGGTGACTGTTCACTACACCACAAGTGGTGGTTAAATCTGACAGAAGTGGTTAGGGGTAAATGAAAGATGAAAGGTCATGGAAACCCTTAAAGTGTAATGGATGAGTAATATTATATCCACTCTGTGTTTAAAAGACACCTATTCATAGTGCAGTTTGGAATCCCCGACTTGTGCAGAATGCTGTTCCATTTCCGTCTGTCTCTGATGGGAGGTGACAAAAATAGCCCATCACCGAGCACCTTTCAAATATCTTTTTGTAGACTCATACGTTCATCTGTTTTATCTGTCTGTGCTATGAGTGAAAATCAACCACTGGGAAATAAACAACTGGCATGTATTGAGCAATGGACATGTTTAAAAATAACCCCAATCGTAATTTGTCCCAGTGTAACCTATTCAAACCCCCCTGAACATAAAAATACTCTCATCTAAAAAAAGTTCCGGAGCATTTTATCTTTGTCTCAGATTATTTTACTTAATCCTGAACCTAAAAACACACTTACAAACTTGTAACTCACCTCGGCATACGCCTGGTCCGATCATCACATCATTGCCGTAGTTACACTCCAAACCCTTGTGGTAGTCACAGGGTTTGTGAATATTGCAGTCCTGGTTGAGTTGTGCAGCACACACCCTACAGCAACTGCAACCATCCGACACCAGACTTACCCCAGCGGAGCATGTTGGGGGGGAAGCGGGGCATTTGCACACAGCCGGGCACCTGGCATCAACCTGGGTTTAGATAAGACAAAAAATGTACTTTAATAAAAATGGAAATGACCAAATTTGTTTTTCATTCTTTTAACTTCACCTCATCCTAAACAAAGTTGAAGAAGGTCCATGATCCTATACTCATGATACTCATTCACTTATTCATCTGCTTACTCTAAGGGGCATGTTTTGTGGAGCTAAAAGAGAAAACCTGAAGGGCAAAGCAAACTTTATAATGACCAAAGTTCTTTAAAATATGTTGCTGTCTAACATTTATTGTCAAATGGTGGTCCAGATGTGATTATTTGGAACGACATACATTTTAAATTATGATACTACATTTATTATGTAGGGTTTTTATAATGACTTTTCAATGTGACACTAAACCATTCCACATTTTGCCACTTGCTTTGTACATCGTTGCACTGAAAACTTATTATAAATAAAATAATACATTTATATATATATTTTTTTTAAGACAAATCCTTGTGAATATTGTAGCATTTTGTACACGGTGTCATACAAAATAAGTTAGACAAGTGGAAAATGGTGTATCTTTGGTATAATTATCTCAACAACCTACATCCACTTAAGTGTAGGTCACACAAAGACAGACAAAACTACCTCTTAAAGAAAAAGTAACAACATTAAGCCATTTAATAGAATTTGGCCATTTAATGTTTCAATGCAACCATTAATGGGAGAACAGGATAACAACTAGACCAATGATGCAGTTACTGGATATTAGTTAAGCCAACAAATACAATAAAATGGTTTCATGCAGTACTGTAGTTGTGGTAATAATTCCTGCTTCCTATATATATACTTTTATTTAAAAGAGCATACACTGATGCCAAGAAATGGTCAGTCACGTGATATTATTGCTCAGTCTAGAATATTATAAAAAAAAATAATAATTAAAACAAAAATAATAATGCTAATTCACTTACCAAGCAAAGTGATATAATAGTCAAAAGAGCAACATGGACCAAATTCTTCAGCATCGTTGGTTCGAATCCAAATTGTCCCAGTACCAGGATGGCAGCATACATCCAAAATATCAACCCCAGTCGTTGATAGTTAAATCTAATAGATAAATCTAATATACCTATAATATATAATATAATATAATATATAATCTAATATACCCTGGTTTACAGTGTACGCGTCAGTGCAAACCAACCCACCGTCTGCACCTCATCTAGGGTGTTTCTGTCAACCTTGCGAAGCTTGCTGAAGCCCCGCCCATATCGACATTTCTTGCCAATCAGGTATCGACGTAAGGCGGGTGCTTTCTAAATGGGGCGGAGAAAAGGTAAGGGGGCGTGGCCGTGCCTGAATACGTTCATTCATAAAGTTCCAATCTTGCACGTTACAGGCAGACGTGTTTGTTATTCTTTTATTATTATAGGAAGCATGAACTGCATGGCTTTGGATTTGGTCAAAAGGAGAACATGCAAAGTCGACATGTACACTATTTCCGTTACCTGGAAATAAGGCAGTAATAACACCTTGAACTGCACAGTGGTATCAACTATGGCTAATAAAGATAGTCCAAGGGAGAATAAAAACAGCAGTAATCGACAAATGTTTGTCCATGATCCAATAATGAACGTTAATAAATCGGGTATTAGTGTTATGATTATTATTATTATTAATAACATGATATTATTATGGTTATTAATAATACTGCTACAACTAATACTATAGTAGTACTTGTAGTAGTACGAACACATTTCTTATAGAAGGTTTTTCATTATAATACCATGTGGTGGCGCTATTGAGTTGGGAAGATGCATTTAACTGCATGTCGAACCGCAACACGTTACTTGAAGTGACTGAAACAAGTGGCAAGTGGCAGAACAGTGATGCTGTCAGATAAAAGACGTTTTGTTTTGCATTTTCTCTGTTTTTTGTACAGACGATGTGTTCTGGATTCCATAATTCCATAATCCAGACTTTATCTGATACAAAGTGATCATTCATGGCGTGCTGGATCTTCCAGGTGATCCTTCACCTGGCCATCACACTGTGGCTTTTCCCCCTGATCACCAGCAGTAATAGAACAGGTAAGTCGGCTTGGCACACACCTTTACATTTAATTGTCATGATCCTGAATGTTGGTGGATTAAATATGTGCACTGGAGATTGTGTAGAAACATGCAAGTTGTAAATTGGTTAGTCTGAGCTGCATCTAGAAGTGAGAACAGTGAAGAAGTTTGGAGTATACGTTGCTGTTATGCATGCCACCATGCCTAGGTTGTGCAATTGAAGATATTCTGAGGAATTAATTAACAAATATAATTGATTTGGTTGGGGATGTGTCAAGAAGAAAATCATAATCTATATTGATCTGTAGAACCAATTTAGACTTAGTGTATGAAGTTTATGCTCTCACAGGTTCTGTTTGTACCTGCATTTTTAACTTCACATTTTTCTCTTTGATATTCTGTTTAGAACTTGATCATCGATGTTTTCCAACGTTCATTTTGCCACGGAAAACAGTTTGGAGGGCTCGTGTAATGGACACCGTAAAGATTAACTGCACTTTATCCAACAAGTGCAAGATTAACCTGTCCATCATCTGGTGCAAATTTGATGTGAATGAAAATTGTGAACCTTTAAACTTATCTCAACTCATCACAACAGAACTGATGAATTTAAATGAGAGTTTTCAAATGGCATTTCTAACATTTGGAAACATATCCAGGAAAGACTCGGGTAAATACAGATGTGAACTTTCAACATTAACCAGTGTTCCGCATCCAATCCAGGTTAATGTGACAGGTAAGCACATAATGCTTCATATTTTTTTGTTTATTAGACACATCTTTCTTACTACTTTGGTTAATACTTTGGTTAATGGGTATTATTTTTTAGGGACATACAATCAGCTTTATAGTTCTTGCAAAAAAACTAATGAAGAATGTGGTTAAGTAGCTTACGGTCATTGGGTTTGTATTCAATAATTAAGAATTCAAGAATTGAAATTAGAATTAATGCCTAAATTCCCCATTTTCATGTGTGCTGAATAGCTAAAACTAAACACATGAAGAGTTAAAGAGTTTCTTTAAAGATCTTTCGTATCCCAGCCTATCGAACACCAGTCACCGACCTTATGAATGTGTTTGTGACTGAAAAGTAAAGATCAAATTCCAATAAGGTAATTTCTAACCAAATGGACTTAACATCTTAACAATGATGGGTTAAATGAGAATGATGAAAATCAGTTCATAGTGAGGTTTTATTTGTAATTTCCCCACATCGCTGTTGTGATCTTGTGGATTTACAGTTGGTGGTAAAAATGTACATCCACTTGCAGGGGACTTTTTCAGGTATGGCTTCCTGAAAAAAAAATTCACTTCCTCTTGATTTTAAAACTCTCACACACAGTGGTGTTTGATCCTCATTTACAAAACGATCACGAGGAAACACAAATCTTTCATTTATTAAAGGAAACGTTATGGAACACCTAAATGATGAGAATAGATGATGCAAGACCTATATCACCAGTGTTAAAAAAGATTGTATATGTAAACTTCCCCTACCTGGGGATTTAATTCAGGACCTTCATGCTGTGAGGCGACAGTGCTACCCTCTTAGTCACCGCGCAACCCTAGTGGTTAAGGTACTGGACTAGTAATCCGAAGGACCCCAGTTAAAGCCCAACTGCCAGGTTGTTGGGCTTCTGAGCAACCCTCAATCGCTCAGACTGTATACTGTAACTATACTGTAAGCTAAATGTTGAAAATGTAAATCATATTTGCTTTATTTACATAAGTCTTGTCAAGTAAAGTAGATCTACTTAGACACTTTATCTTTCAGATATTCCATTTGACAATATGGACGTGGAAGTCAGAAGCAAAGAAAACGGTACAAGTAAGGAGATGTCTCGACCTATTATTTTATAAATATATACCAATATGTCATTTTTAACCTTTGAAATGAATTGTACAACAGTTTATTTGTCAAACAAGTCTAATTCTTGGTTTAAAAATGTTACAGACAGTTCAGATAGTAAGAACACAGATCAGATGTGGTTGTACCTGTACATTGCCAGTGGGGTCGTGTCGTTGGTAATCATTGTGCTTGTACTCGTCATCAGGTGTCGAGGTGAGTAGTGATTCTTATCAATTATATAAATATCTGACATTCAGTACACATGTTTTTTTTTCTTTTATATCAGTAAAAAAATCAAGAAACTCAAGTGTTGACGGGACAGCTCAGAATCAGGTAGAATTTATTCCTCTCTTATGTAACTGTGTTTTATAAATCGACCACATGAACAAAGATACATTTATTTTCTCTGCAGACCACAGCGACCCAAATTGCTGAGCTTTTCTCACCTCCACTTGACCCCATGATGCAAAACTCGTCCTATTTAAGCGCTAAAACCTACAATTTTCCGACCCAACCACCGTCACCCTGTATATATGATAATGTCCCTCTCAGGTTGGCATCTCAGAGGCATCGCTTATCGCCACCAAGGCTACCTGCTGTCCGGAGTTCACAGGAACGAAGCCCCAATCATGGCAAGGTGAAGGAGAACGAAGATTTAGTATATGCGTCCTTAAATCATCATGCTGCTCAGCAGAGACCTGCAAGAGTCACTCATACTGTGATAGAAACTTCCGAATATGCTGCCATTAAAGTCTCCTGAAGCGTTAAGCTAATATTTCAGACCTTTAAAGCTTACCTGAGATCATTTTTTATACGTTTTTAGCTAATCTTTGCATTCAAGGGGAGTATAATTCCTAACACACCCTTTAATGACCACCTCTTATCAGCCCATACTGGTGGATATGTGATGATCTCTACTTCTGTAAAGATTCTTTCGAGCCAGTAACTGGGAGACCGCACCTCCTTTTAGCCATTTTCTTTGTCAAGTCTGTCAATATGGTAAAAATTTAGAAAAAATAATAAAAAGAATGGAAGACACTGGAAGAAATGGAAACATCGGGCAACTCCTGCTTCACTGCTTAGGTCATGCACTTGTCATTTAAGAACGAAATGGGTTCTTAAAAGAACTGCAATTGTTTTGCTCAATGTTGCTGTTTTGCGGAAGTCTGTGGCTTTGGAGGAAGACTTTGTTCATGTACCTGTCAAATCTGAAGTGTTAAGCGGAAGATGCCCTTACTTAAATGTGATCTAAGTGAAACCTTTCAGTTTCCAAGCCAAATGTGTGGCATACATATAATAAAGACAAATGACCAGGTGATACGATCTCAACTGTAAAAAAAGGTAGTGGTAGCATTCAGTGGAGATGCTTTTCATCAGAGTAGTAATGAATAATCCACAGGACATAAAGACCAACAAAATAAGCAACTGATAAAAAGCTAAAGATAGTTTGTCCTGCAGCAAAAAATACAGTAAAGTAATGAATCCCTAAAGCAAAGAAGTGGTGCCACCGTAGCCCAGGATCCACAAACCAGTGAAGTGTAGTGCTGGTCCCAAGCCCAAATAAATAGGAAGGAAGGACATCGCGCATAAAAACAATGCCAAATAATGCAGACCATGAACTCCTGTGGCCTAACGGGAGAAGCCGAAAGTATTTTTTAATCAGCCTAATTAAACTGACCTTAAACCATTTTAAGCTAAAATATACTAAAAGGCACGTCCAACTTAAGGCCAATTATATCCAGCTCAAGGCTCCAGCGCCCCTACCCGACCCTAGTTAGGATAAGTGGTTGAAGAAAATGAACTGAACTGATATCCCGCTCAGAAGTACAGGAAATTGAAACTACAAATCCCAGAGTGCACTGCGACAGCAAACATGCCATGGCATGCTAGTCCATACTCTTAATGTTACATTAATCACATGCGAATAACAGTATTTGTGCCAGGATGTTGGCACGGTATGTAGTCTTTGGGCTCTAGAACTGCTCCTGCTCTACGTCAACATAGAAGTGAATATGTGGGTAAGTGAATCGATGCTGTAGTGTGATGCTTTGATTTTTCTCTCTCAGATGAGCCCAATTATCCGAATATTTTGATGATTTTAGTGTGAGTAGTTATATCCAATAAAAATTCTAGAACCTTTAAAAAAAAAAGGTGCAATGCACAAAGGTGCAAATTCCACAAGCCCCTAACCACACAAAATCACATTTCCTGTGTCGGATAAAACGGTGCATAGCTATGGTGCGATACTTGTACATACCTATTCCTGTAGACATAGCAGATGATTATACACTACCGGTGTGTGGGTTTGTGTGTAAGTCTCAAATAATAGATAAATAATTGTGAAATAATAACAATTACTGTACATAAAACACCGATTTGCATTTAATGGCACCAGTTTTAAAGATAACTTCTACAACTGGTGTCTATAACTCATCAATGGAACACATGGGTATCTTTTTATGTATAAAAACCCCATTCTTTTCCATTGGGGGTTATGAAACTATTCTAAATCAAATAAAAAAATCTTACTAAAAGTCTGTTTTAACCGAATTTCAGGTCTTCCAATCCCTTAATAGTAATTTGTAAGCAATTATAGCTGGTAACTTCTTTGCACCAATATACATTGGGTAAGTTTGACTGAACCTGCGAAAAAGAAAAAGAACTGTAATCTGATGTCTGCTGTAAATAAGAAGGTGCTAAAGCTGCAAACCCACTTTACATGGGTGATATTTCTGATGGAAACCTGTTCACCCGCAATGCTGCTCCTGATAGATGAGACGGGGCTTGTTTGCTCCGAGAATGTTCAGAACTCACAATGGACTTCAGAAACTGGACTGAATAATGAATACTTCCAATATATATATTTATTTCTGCTAGTTATGACTTTTGGTTTATTGTAATTTTGTTTTTGTATGATTTGTATAGATTCTGTTTAAAATATTCTCCAGTCCACCCAAAAGTCTGGTTCTTCTAAAGGGTCCTTCCTGTATTTTAGGGAGTTTTTCCTTGCCACAGTCACCCTTGGTTTGAGTAAACTGCTTTGTGACAATGTCTGATGTAAAAAGTGCTATACAAATAATTGGACTTGACTTCAGTTGGGATTAGAGACTGCTGTACAACAAACAAACACAAACCCATGACATACTTTATAAGTTCCATATAATCAAAGCTTTTAGCTGCAGTTTAAGTGGCTGGTATTATTATTGTGCAACCAGGACTAGGGATTCTGTTGATATCTATTTTATTAGGTTTCTGTTTCAGACCTAATGTGACATCCTTATTCGTGCTATTTCTGTCAGACCTCTGAGAGGATGCTCTGACGGGATGTATGATTTGTGGGTTTCAGCAGCAAGACTGCAAAGCATGCATGGCTGAGATGATTGAAAATATGGGTGCAATATCTGCACACCGTACGTTCAACTCCCTCAAGTTTTAGGTTTCCTTATCCACAAGATTTGGCTTGAAAATGTTGTAGAACTTGGTGCATGTGATTAACCTGAGTCATGTTATGAGGTTCCACAAGCTTTCAACAATATTATCCATTGAAACTTAAGCATCGATCACTGTTATACATATTTACAGTGAATTTACAAAGTATTCAGTCACATTGATGTTTTGCTCATTTTATTGTATTTTAATTGGATATAGTTGCCATGAGAGAACTAAGGAAATGAAACATGTGCTGCCATTTACTCGTCCTGCTTGTTGCTGCAATAAACTGTTCAATGGGGAAAGTTGTGCATGGGCACATTTTAATTCTCCTCTTGTACATAAAATATTAATTTCATGAAATCACTCAAATATTTTAAATAAAACTCAAACTAAAAATGAGAATGCACCATCCCTGATGCCACATGATGTGCAATACTGCACTGTAAGTCTGCAGGCGGTGAGTACACCTCCCTCTTGTGGGGCTACAAGCAACAAAACCATCACAAGCTCAATAATGCCTGCCAGACACACAAGTTTTGAGGCTAAATGGTATTTAGTGGCAAACCACAGATTTCCTATAATAACTTATGTTTAATCTGATAAAAAAAAACTATATCTGAAGAAAAAAAACAATAAATAGTATTTTATAATCTATTAAATATGTTAAACATACCAGAGAGCTTTACTTTTTAATAATTGTATTATATAAACTCATTTTGCATGTCATATTCTTTATATATATATCATATAAGTCATACAGTACAGTGTATTCTTTGTTTTTACATTTGGTCTCACTATAATTAAGACGTTATTAACAATAAAATGGCAATTTAAATGGAAGTACGTAAAGTAAAGTAAAGTACGTAAAATACGAACGCACCTTACGCACCCTATACGCCAATGAGTCGGAGCATGCGCAGTGAAGCTCCCCTTCTGTGCGTTTGTGTATCAATGATGTGCGCTTTTCTTTGACTTTGTGCTTAAAAATATAAACAGAAAAGCATCTATTTTATATGAACAAGGACACAAATACTCGGTAACCTCAGACTTAGTTCGTTAAAATGGTACAAGTACGTACCTTAATGCTCGGTTAGCTACAGCATACTGATGACGCACTGCTCTCCCATACGTGAAAGTAACAAACAAACCCTTTCAGCTAAAATAGTTATCTACGGAGGCCCTAAGGTGACAAAAATTAATGCGTGACTACGCCTTATCAACGCGTTCCTAATGTGTGAGATGTTTTAAAATGTTTTAAAATGTTAATGGTTCATTTTATATTTAAGGTAATGTCATAAATGCGAGGTTCTCCCTTGAAATGTTAAGGAAGCGTCTAAAAAGAGCAAATAATAATAATAATAATAATAATAATAATAATAATAATAATAATAATAATAATAATAATAATTTACCATCATTTGAGTATTTTTAATAAGACAAGAGTTGTTGTAGTTAGTTACCTGTACTAGTTACTACAATTCAAAATCAAATTAAAAGTCCCACACCACAAATACAGTATGTCAGTATGTCAAAATTCGTTTGTTGATTTTTGTTATTTTTTTCATGTATCAATGAAATGCTGTACTTGTATAAATAACATACTGTACTTGTAGACTTTTAATGTGATTTTTGGTTGTAGTGAGGTGACTAACTCATACAGATGACTAACTAACTACTACAACCCTTGTCTTATTAATTTTCTTTTTCAAATTATGGTAATTTATTATAATTATTTTGTTATTTATTTATTTATTGCTGTTCCAGATTTCGTGCTCTTTTTTAGACGCTCCTTTAACATTTACCAGGACATAGCGTTAAATATAAATATATTATATATTAACTGATAAACATTATAAAAAAAAAAATGATTGTAGTTTTTTCCTTGTTTATTGTAGAGTCAACAATATTATTCTCTGTCTAGATCTTAATTATCTCGTTAAATTATTTCCAGTGGACTGCACATAGTCATGATCTTAACCCCAAGGAACACCTTCAGTTCAGGATTAACCTAATTGCAAGCCAGGTCATTTAGTGAAAACAGACAATTTAATATTTTGGGAAAGGCTTTCTGAGAAGAATGACTATGTAAGAACTGGGGCTAAAGCCAAGTCAAAACATTTTTTTTCAAGAATCTGATTGAACTCTTAGATTTAAGCATAAAAATGTCACACTGTGAAATTTTGCCGGTTTTCATGGAACAAAAACGGATGCACGCTCTGATCTCGGAGTTTATTTTGTTAGCTAAGGTTTATTCGACTTATCCGCCACACTGCCTTTATCACTTGTGCCATGTTGCTCATTTTCCAAAGTCAATTGTTCTAATTGCCAAGTATATCAGTAGAAATCAGTTCTGACCAAAAAGTATCCTTATCAGACTGAAGCAGAGGGCCATGAAAATCCTAAACAATTCAAGACCTATTTGTTATATAAATGCTAATCAGTGACAAGCTTCTTTTTAGTGATAATCATCAAGTTAATCAAAGCGAAAGACTGGGTTTGATCCCCGGTTGTGGCGATCTAGGTCCTTTCGGAATTTGCATGTTCTCCCCGTGTCCACATGGATATTCTCCGGGTACTCTGGTTTCCTCCCACAGTCCAAAGACATGCAACCAGGTTGATTGGAGACACTGATTTGTCCTGTAGGTACCTGCGATGGACTGGTGCCCCATCCAG
>JAYDZG010000013.1:5681653-5693539 GCA_034509265.1 Microcambeva bendego
TCCAAAGTTCTGTTCAGGCCACTCATGTTCCTATGTCCCGGATTCATTAAATGATGACCTTGTTATGTAACACTGTTCTGACAGTCATGCATCCAAAATGGTCATTTTAAAATATGGGGGGATTTTAACCCTGAAATAATACACTTGAATTTTAATAATGATGTTGAGTAAAGTGAGTATTGGGGGGGGCAACACCATGGTTCAATTTCCAATCACCGTGTTGGCACATTGTTCTACATTAAATGAATAATTAAATAATTAAAGAGTAAACGCACCCACCGCTTACGGTGTTTATGCACGTGAATACCTGGGAGGGATCGATTTCATAGAGGTGTTTAATTATGCACAAAGATGCAAAGCGGCGACTTCTCTAAGCCCGAACAGGTAACGTTGCATTCTCTAAATTCTAAAGACGATCATCTCTCCACTAAAAACTGCCGAAGTACGTGTGTTACCCTTAACGTCTAATTGTCATGTTCACAAAACCAACAAAATAATCCCTCCACTAGCAACATAATCCACAAAGTGTAACTTAATGACAAAATCTTTTTGAGTATGTACTTGATGAAACAGCTTATACACCAAATCATTTGCTAACGGCACATCTAAGTGATTGTACCAATGATTTTTTTTTAAAATATAATAATACTTATAAAAATATATAATACTTTAAAAATACTGTACTCTATTCCAAGAAGTATTATTCTTTTTGCACTTAAACATATAGTGGGAATATTGAGTCGTCCGTTTTACAGTTCGGCTACTAATTAGTAGCATTACGTTGTTAAATCGAGTGTTTTATTCGACTTAACTGCTCAACGTTTAGCCATAGATGCTTTTTTATTTTACACTACAGGGATGTTCACAGCTGGATATCTTGCTCACTCTTGTCTGACTCTCTTCAGTCGCTGTGGTTTCTGCACTACATGATTATTTGCTGATAGGTGGTTTCACACTACACTACCTCCGGTTACATTTTCAGCGTTTAGCAGACGCCTTTATCCCAAGTGACTTACAGTACAGTTACAGTGTACAGTCTGAGCAATGAGGGCCCTGCTCAATGGCACAACATGACCTGGTAGTGGTGAGGTTTGAACAAGCGACGTTCTGATTACTACTAGTCTCTTAACCATGACGCTACAGCTTGAATCTTTCTTTTTTGTTGTTGTACGGTATCTGTGTATGTGTAATGACAAATAAAGACATTTTTCTATTACATAAATGATTTCCGCCAGTCTTAGACCCGGTTCAGTTGTGAGCTCGGCTCGGTGTGACCTTATTTATCTGCCATTGTTTTTACTCCAGATGCCCTTTCTGGCTCAACCCTCTTTTATCTTTTTATCCCTGCTAGGGACCGCCACATCAACACACTGCTCTGTGAATCCTAGTGGGCAGGTTGGTTCCCAAATCCGCCAAGATTCAAAACAAGGAGACCGCTAAAGTCTCTTGTTGTCTTTTTCACTTTGTATCTATTGCATAGCGTCTTTGAGAAGCAAAATGTATTAGAACACCCAGTCCGTGTTTTCACACACTCTTTTGTTAGAAGTTTTCCCAAACTCTCTCACTCTGTAGTCGTTTATACGTCACCATCTTGCGCAGTCTGATTGGCGTAAGATTGCTGGGACCTGCAGAATAACCTGTAAACATGAACAACACAATGAGAATCTTCTTCTTTTACGGACGGTGGTCGCCTAGTGGGTAGAGCTTTGGACCATCAACCAGAGATTGGGGATTCAAATCCCGGCTCTGCTAAGCAGCCACTGTTGGGTCCTTGAGCAACGACTCTTAGCGTGCAGGTTTATTATGTATCTATTAGTAAGGAAGTGTGAACGCATACACCTGCAGATCACCTGTCACCCTCTTCTGTTTGGCTACAGTATTTGCATTAAAGTTACCTTCGCCTAATTCAGCATCTAAATCCTTTTCAGCTGTTTTTTCTTCCGGCATGTTCTTTTTATTATCGCGCAAAACGACCCTGTACAAAAAGAGTAATGGCGGGGACGGTGGTAGCCTAGTGGGTAGAGCTTTGGACTATCAACCACTAAGCAACCACTGTTGGGTCCTTGAACGAGACCCTTAACCGTCACTGCTCCAGGTGCGCCGTACGATGGCCGCCCTGACCCCGGCTTTTTAAAGTTGGGATATGCGAAGAAAGAATTTCATTGTACTGTACATCTGTATATGTGTAATGACACATAAAGGCGTTCTATTCTATTCTATTCTAAATGTTTTGTTCTCACACTTTATCGCGGCCTATTTATAGCTTCGAATATTTCTTCACTTTTGTTGTTGCGATCAGAACCGCCTCGCGCCCGAAGACGCACAACTTCCCTCCGTGGAACTTTGAGTTTCTACACTCCAGTCCCGTAAGTTCTCAGGCTTTGAATCCGCGTCGTATCTGTTCACGGGTGTGTCCGAGATGATGTGAATGACATGTCTGAGAGGTGACGACAGACAGGCCTTTGTGTCATGATGCCTTTTCTACTGTCTATTACCTACATCAATAGTATCATGCCGGACTGAATTGTCTGTAGAATGAGCCTAAGCTCTGTGTCTAAACCCCCCGGTGTGTGCTTCCAGGTTCAGGCAGCTCCAGCTGAGCTCCGACGGCCGGGTTTCGGAGGTGCAGAACCACATGAAGCTCAAGGCTTTCGAAGCGGAGCGCTCGCATATAGTGCACGAGGAGACTGCCCGCAACCTCAGCATGTGTCAGATGGAGTGTGAGAAACTGCAGAAGAAACTGGAGGCAGGTAGCATTCATAAGACTGGTTCCTCGGAAGCACGGCGTTCCTATTCTCACATCGTAACCATTGTCTCTAAGCTCCAGTCTTGCAGGCCTGTCTACATTACATTACAGACTTTTGTCTGTTTTCTATGTTTTCATCCGCCCATATTTAGTCATATTTAGCCCTCTTGACATTAGTTAGGTGTGTTTAAAGCTAAATGTCAGCAAGGTATGTATGATGTTTTTCGGCCTTTTAAAACACTGAACAATAACATATTTTAGTTTATTATCATAGCTGCGTATTGCAAACAGTAGTTCTAGGTTTGAATCCCACGCTGGACTTTTGAATACTGAAGATATATGAAGTTACTTCAACCTGACCATTGGGGCTGGTATTGGTCCTGCTTTCTAGCTAGGATAAATAGGAAGGTTGCGTCAGAAAGGGCTTTCTGTTTAAAATTTAACATGTGTATGACCGGTCACCATCATCGTTGCTAATTATTAAAAATCTAATATGATAAAACGTTCCAGGTTAATTAGTTAATAGTTAAAAATAGTTAATTATCAGTTCAGTTCATTTTCTTTAACCCGTTATCCTAATTAGGGTCTGTAGGGGTGCTGGATCAGCGGTTAAAGAAAATGAATTGAACTTAAGTATAATGTTAAATGTTGTGTTGAATGAATTACTGTAATGGTCACTTGGGTTTTTATTCATATATATTTTGTTTCATTTATTTCTCTTTTTTATTATTTGCAACAAAACCTACACACAAGCAAGTTCATCTTCTTGAAACTTCCACATCGTGACTAACGTGTTTCGTCTCTCCACACACGTCCTTCAGGTCCTGACAAAGGAGTTTTATTCACTGCAGTCGTCCTCAGAGAAACGAATCACAGAGCTGCAAACTCAGAGCACCGAGCAGCACATGAGGCTGAACATCTACGAGAAGCTGGAAAAGGAGCTCGACGACATCACCATGCAGGCAGCCGAGAGTAAGATGTCCGGCTGATCCAGGATCAGAGCTCATTCAGAGCTTAGGATAGTTATATAGTGTATATAGTTATACATAACTACTTACAATACTGTTACGGTATGAAGACATGGAGGCAGCCGTGGTCTGGTGGTTAGAGGACCGGCCTTGTGATTGGAAGGTCACGACTGAAGTGCTCTTGAGCAAGGCATAACCTCTAACTGCTCCACGGGGCGCCATGGCTAGGGCTGCATACGTGTGCTCGCCGCCCCCTAGTGTTCACTAGTGTGTGGGTCCCGGTCAGCAGGTTTTCACCCGGACCACTAATCCGTCATGGCATGCTCATGCTTAAATTTAGACTCTTCTAACCCATCTCTCCTGGTCTCCTGGTCTCCTGGTTTCCATTCGTGTGTGTTAATCATTTGAGGTTCACCCGAGCGTCTTGTTTTACAGTTGAAAATGAGGATGAAGCGGAGCGGGTGCTGTTTTCTTACGGTTATGGAGCGAACGTGCCGACCACTGTGAAGAGGAGGATGAAGCAGAGGTAAGAGCAGAGACTGTATATCTCTTTCTGAGAGCCAAATGAAAAGGTAATCGGATATGGAAGAATAAGCAGTGCGAGCATAATGTTCCGCTTGGTTTGTTTACTTTTTTAAGGATGAGTGCACGTTTATTTATGTAAATTATGGAAGAGTTCCTATCTGTAGCAGGCAGAACTGGGCTTTATCAACGTGTAATTTAATATCTTTTATTCTCGAAGCTCAGGAACGATTTTCAGTCTCACCGCGATATGTGAAGGCTACTGAATCAAGCCCTATTACTTCCTGGTTGCTACTGTTGGGCCCTTGAGAAAGGCCCTTAACCCTCAACTGCTCAAAGTGTGTTCAGCCGTAATTGTAAGTCGCTTCGGATAAAGGCGGTCAGTTCCCATCCCGGCGCCCTGTACAGGGTATTTCTGTGCTGAACCCCCGTCCAACAAACTTATATTGTAGTGTTCACATACTTCTGTCCATCTAGTGTCTCTGGATGAACTTCGTCGTTCCAATGGAATGTTTACGATCGCCTACATTTTTTTTTTTGCAGTGTTCACCTGGCACGAAAGGTTCTGCAGCTGGAGAAACAAAACACTCTGTTAAGAAGAGACCTGGAGAGAAACACTGCCCACACGGGGCAGATCTCAGAAGAGGTACGACACTTTCAAGTCGGTCCAGGATAACCCGACAAAGCGCCATTGACGGGCCAAAATCTGAAGTGTTTTGGGTCTTGGGTGTTCCAACCAGGCCTTATGAGCCATATATATATATATAGCCATCGAAATTATAATGACGTGACATATTATATACAGACTTTATGTGTTTGACCAAAATGACCAGTGTTTGATTCTATAAACTCATTCAAGTCAAACACACACACACAAAATATTAAAACTCTTTTTGTCAAGTGTTCACGGATTCCCGTCCGACGTGTCCGCCATCTACAGCTTTACATTTCTAGTTACACCGCATCATGTAGCACACACTGTTATCAAGAGGAGTGCTCTGCGGTCTCCGTTGTAGACCGAGACCCTCATTCTAATTCAAATAGGCTACGGTCCAAGAACACCATTAAGCTAAAACCTCTGTTAGACAGGAGTTAGTACAGCTACAGAAACAAAATAAAAGTCAAGGGAATTTTTAGTGCTCGTTTAAGTGCTCGGTGAAGAAATTGGTCTTTAGTCGGCGTTCGAAGATGGTAAATGTGTTGAATGTTCAGACAGCCAGGAAAGTTTATTCCACCACCTTGGTGCCAGTACAGAGACTGGCCTGTATGTTTGCCTGCTATGCGTCTTAAATCGTGGATCGCCACGGGCCATGCTTTTAGCATGAAGGGTACAGTGCAGGTACAACACCCCCCTCCCAAAAAAAACCCAGTATTGACACCTTCTTGACACTAGTATAACAAATAAAGATGTTTGTTGGATTGAAGTTGGAAATCAAAAACTTAAATACATAAAATACAAAAGCCTTTATCTTTTTTGGACCAACATCATAATGAGCTCCATCACTATCTAGTTAGCTTAGTAATCATGGATGGTGCATCAGGAGGGGCATTGAACCTAAAACCGGTATGCAGACCAGATCTGCTGGGACGACCCCTAAACAAGGACAAGAGGGAAATTTAAATACTTTTAATTAATATACTTTAAAAACTTAATAATTAAGTGACTCTAAAACAAGGATGCTTAAATAATCTCTCATCACAGTGAATCTTATGTGTTTATTTAAAGTAAAGAAAGTAAAGTAACGTGTTTATAATCGTTTGTTTATCCGTACGCCGTTGCCTTGCATGCTCAATAATTACATCCCTGCTAGGGTTGCCAGATTGCAACAATGGTTTCCAGCCCTTTTTCTCTTTTTTTCTCTGGCAATATGCAAAAAAATCTACATAACTTGGGACCCAATCTGGCAACACTGTGCCTCATCATAGTTGACATCATTCCTGCTGACAGGAGCTCCACAGCGCCCCCCTCTTTTCTCTACTGTTTTATTTAAAAAATTGTGGTCAGTTTATGTATTGCACTTAAGGTCATAGGAAGTTAAACACACGTTAAAAGAAATCCCCCTCTGATCTTACTTCGTATTGGCAAGACGCGCCAGAAAAAAAGAAAAGGCCCCAAATCGGGCCGCCCTGCCCTTAAACAGCGAACAAAAGATGCATTTCAGAGTACATGGTTTGGAAGGAGAAGCTAACATGTAGCCAGTTGTGCTTTTCACTTTCATAAAGATGATCTAATTAATCATTCGTATTAATCTGTAGAATCTACCTTGACTAGTTTAAGATTTATTAAGTGAAGCTGCTGCTTTCGACTCGAGCCGAACATTAAAAGCGACCGCGTTTGGTGCGTCGCTTCTCAGAACAAAGAGTCCGGACGGCAGCACTATCAATCTACACGTGACTCAATGTGAGAACATGATGGGTCTGGCTTTTTATTCTGGCTACGCCTTTACCGACAGCAGAATTGCTTCTCTCTCTTATTTTTTTTTAAAGATTAATTGAAGAACAGGATTCGCTCTATTTATAGACTTCCCGTTACACTTCAACTGTTGCATGCTATCCCATTCATATTTCAACTTTCTCCACCCTGATAATATCTCTGTACACACACACACACACACACACAGTCACTCAGAAGTGGACTCCGGGATCACAGAGGCATCTTCAAATCTCAGCAAATAGAAACTTGGTAGGAGAAGGCCTTTCTAATGATCGGCGTGTCCATTCATTTACCAGATCTTACAATGAAGGAGGATTTAGTTCTAGTTTAACTCTCCCAGGGAGTGGACTCTTTGCAAAGATCACACCAAGATCAGAAGAGGAAACGCTTAAAAGAAATATAATACCCATAGAAATGTCATCGTGTGCCTGCTTTTGATTTTCATCGACGTTCTGTTTGACATTTTGGTCATTTATGACAGGAAATAGTGAAGTCGCATCAGTTCACAAGCTCCTGTTGTCATGGACAATTTCGTATCTCCAATTTTCCGTTTTTGGACTGTGGGAGGCGTCCCGAGTACCCGGAGTAAACCCACACAGACACCGAAAGAACATGCTAGTAAACTCCACATGGGAAGGACCCGGACCCGCCCCACCTGGGAATTCGAATCCAGGAACTCCTTGCTGTGAGGCAACAGTGCTACCCACTCAGCAGTGCTATACACTATATCACTGTGTGATTCGCAATACTGGGTTCAAACCCCCTTTCCATAACATCCGAAGAATTGGTTGATGGGTAATACGTTTGGAAAAGTGAGTCGGGTTTAGTGTGGCTTATATTGGATTACCATCAGATTGCCAGTACTGCTTCATAGTGCGATATAAACATGAGAGACTCCAACACAGCACAAATGAAAAATCCTTAAACTTAGAATTGCTCACATGGGAAAAGTCTCATGTCACGGTCGGACCTTGCTTCCAGATTTGAGCATCTTGCCGCAAATGAGAGGAATAATCCAAAAAAGGCGTCAAAGACATAAATTATGCAACAAGATAAAATAAAACGAACAAACCACAGGGTATCAGAACAGTCGGGAAGATCATGTGTATTTTGGAACCTCCAAATGATGCAGCACATGGGATCCTAATTGAGATTCTGCATTATGACCCGAAGAAGGATGTTCATGCCAGAAATCAATGAATGGTTCGAAATTCCTCTTTACCACCGTCCAAGTGAGATTAACATACAGGAAACATTATCAGTCAGACATGAAGCGTTACGAGCTCGCTAAATGTGCGTCAGTTATTATGGATTAGGAGGAGATCAGGCCTTAAAGCAAAGTAACTTCACAAACTCTTGGACTTCCGCTATACGTAGTTTTCCCATCGAGTCTCATTGCGCCTGTTTGCACGGTCTTTCTGTGCAGGGCCGTTGTTAAAGCCCAAGACAAACACAGCGGACAGCCTTCGCTTCCTCAATTCATGTAGGAACTCCTCGAGTTCAAAGGGGCTCCTAAAACATACAGGAAGATTGCGAAGACACACCCTTTATTGTCCCTGTAAGCAAACTCGACTGGGTCTGTGTGTTTCTCAATTCAGGATTCGATCAAAAACGTCCTGGGCTGGATCCACATGTGGGCCGGTCCAGGTCTGAGTGGAGTTTGCATGTTCTCTCCGTGTCTGCATGGGTTTCTTTTATGTGCTTCGGGTTTCCTCATACGGTCCAAAAACATCCAGCCAGGTTCACTGCAGACACTGTATTGACCTATACGCCATTAGGATGCATAAACCAGTGCATCGTGATGCCGGTCCAAAGCCCAGATAAATAGGGATGGTCGTACCAGGAAGAGCATACGTTGTTAAATCAATGCCGATTAATGTCGATCCTGCCGGGAGAGGCTGAAAGATTGTTAGAGATAATCTGACTGAACTAGGAGACACCTGATGCGTCCTCTCCAGCATCCAGTGGGTCACAACATTTCTCACCCAATATCACACATGTAGCAGGTGAACATGGAGCATCAAACAAAAAGTGTAAATTTACTGTTAGAAAAAAGAGACCACTTCAAAATGATCAGTTTTTAATGAATGGGTATGTGTTTGATCAAAATGAGCAGTCGTGTTTCATTCTATGTACTACAATAATAATTAGAATAGAATTAACTGTAAATTAGGGATTGTAAAACCAAACAACATTTTGAAGTGGTCTCTTATTTTCCCCCCCGCTGATCTGTATATCTCATCGCTGTCCGTTGGGTGGAAAATAATAAACATTGTCCCCTGACAGTAGAAACAAACCACAGAGAGCGTAATTCAGATTCAATATGGTACATTTACCATCAAAGAGATTTCTAGTCTGAAAAGGGCGGAGTTCACTCAGATCATAACGAGGAGTAGTTATGCATAAAATATGCATAATATGAATTTTAACTCTCATACAATTGGGACAAATAATCGCATAGTTTAGAAACCAAAGTGTTTATTTCAAGAAAGAAGCAGGAGTTTCATTCTCACTTTGGACATTTATATGGCCAAAGCTTGGTTACTTATTTAGGAAATATAATTACAAAATAAAGACCAAAACGGTACCAAGGAGAAGTAGGAGGAGTTACCGTTTCGATGGTCTAGCAGCCAATGGCGAGATACTTGTTGAAGAGATCGCATCTCCATTGGTCAGGTAGATTTGACCAATGTAAGATATATAGTGGCGCAAAAAAAGTACTAAGTTCTGCTACTTAGAAAGATGAAAGACGTCTGGAATTGTCATCATATGTTCACTTCAACTATGAGAGACACAATGAGGGGATTTTTAAAGAATTTATTTGTAAATTATGATAAAAAATAAGTATTATCCCACACAGTCTTGGAAAAAAATAAGAGACCACTTCAAATTTATCAGGTTTTCTGTGTTTGACCAAAACGAGTAGTATTGTTATATTCTATTAGAATTTGTATTATATATAATATATATCATATATATATCCTGACGCTATTTATTTTTCTATTCTGATGTATCTACTTAAATAGCCCTATAGCCCTACCTTAACATGAAACCATTCAAAATGATTTTTCCTTTTGGTACATGACACTCCTAAAGCCAAAATAATCTATCCGCATTAACCCCACCCTCTGCTATACATACACATAGGTTTAACACCCTAAATTTATAATCTGCAGAAAATAAACAAGTCATGTTTTCTGGGATTATCAATCATGCACTTGTTTACACATCCAAGCTCTCAGTACATTTACATTTTACATGTTAATGTTAGTGTTATCCTAAGGCAGGACATTGAGATTAAGAGTATTCGGGCTAAATCCCAAGAGCATTTACAACGATTAAAGAAAAAAGCAGTTCTACACCACCCATACTGGCGCTCATAACACTATGCAATCAAAGCGAAACTTCCATATTGACTTAGTATGTCATTCATCGTGTGTAAATTAAACAGTGAGGAATTATCAGCTCTGATACTTATTTATTAATACTTATTATTTATGTAAAATGTATTCATATCAGGATGCTTCCATGGAAGACATGATATCAGTATACTGTAGACATCAACATATGTACTATTTCTTTTTTCTTCTTTACATGTAGTCATGCTGACATTGTTTACATAGATTTCCTCGTTTGCGACTTGTAGGGTCTGTTTGAAATCCTAGTTACCGGCCTTGCTGCCTACTGCCTACCTAGACAGCTGCCTAGGTAGAAAAAATCCTAATAAGATCAGATACAGGAAACACACTGCTCAAACAGTATTTAGATCACTGCTAACATAGTTAGTATTAAACCATTCTCAAATCAGTCCTTGATTATTCATTCTTGGGATTTTTAGACCATTTTGGTATGAATCTTCATACTAATTATAATAGTGGAAGCTATTTACAACCCCAATTCAGAGCAATTAAGAACATTGTGGGAAAAATTCTTCCCTGAAGGCAAGTGATGTGACATTAATTCATTAATTAACTTAACTTAAAGAATCTTGTGTAATTAGAAACCTATCCTACTGTAACCAAAATTCAGGATCTTTATTGTTCCCGGCCTTTAGCCAGCTCTGTCTTTTAAAATACTTTATTCGTTCCCATCAGCATTAAGGCTGATCGCTCCTACTTGTCGAGGAATCCGAAGCTCTTTGATAACGAGTATCCATAACATTCATTCCAGCCCGTGGCTCCGTGCCTGTTAAAAGAATCGCCCAGAGTCAACTTGGACCCAAGCACTGGTTCAAGTCTGCACTTGTTTAATGTGTCCTACCACATCACACAAAACTGGGTTCATGCAGTTCCCAGCATTATAAATGTAGAGATTATGACTTGGTATAGATTGTTCTTTTGAACATGAACACTTGCAAACAGCTCGGATGAAGAAGGAGCAGAACCGTCCCTGGAACCGTCATGCTTGATGTTTCTATAAAGGACGAACGCCGGCTACATGACGCAGTATTTCTCCCAATCCGTACTCACGTTTTAACGACACGTGATCGTCTGCCTGTTTAGGGACTTAAACAGGTCATTCCTGACCAATCCAAGGTGACCAACCATCAGCAGGGCGGTCCGGTCGATCCATTCACCTGTCACGTGTGATCTCCACCTTCTGAGTTATACTCTCTGATCCACCTAATTATCGGTATAATTAACACTTCTTATTTTTATTTCCCTCTATAAAGGTTTTTTTTAGAAATGACTTCTCAGTGAAGTTACGAAGTAGTTCATATAATATAAATGTGATTACATCACACTTTTTAAAACATTTTCTTTATAGACAAGGTTAATGCAGCTAAAATAAAATCCTGCCACCCCTGAGAGAGCGTGTACATTTTTTAAAGTAAATAACTTTTTAAATTTTAATTTTTTTATGTAAAGAAGTTGTAAGCACAACATGCTATCATCTAACGTAACTAGATGGCTTGCATGGTTGTTGCATGATACCGAACGTTAGTACATGTCAGTAGCTACTTAGCGAGATAAGTTACTGTAAGTCGCTAATTTAAAGCTTTATTTACAATAACGACATTTACCGTTTACTTTAGGAGATTTAACTACCAGATCTGTAGTTGTGAAGTGAAGCTCGGACATCTGCACTCTTTACTTATTTATTTTTATTTGTTTAAGATTAATATTACTTAAAAATACTTGATGATGATGATGATTATCCGTTCAGTCGCAGACGACTCTCGGTCACTTGATGGATCATCGATCCATGAAGTATTT
>JAYDZG010000013.1:5701110-5714646 GCA_034509265.1 Microcambeva bendego
TCGGTGTCTCCGATTAACCTGGTTAGCATGTCTTTGGACCGTGGGAGGAAACCGGAGTACCCGGAGGAAACCCACACGGACACGGATTTCATGTTTTGTCTGGTCAACTTCATTTCTTTAATTCATACGGATCCATTTTTGCAGAATAAGTTGGGACAGCGACGCTTGTACCACTTTGCAATCTTGCCATTTCTTTTCACCCCACTTAAAAAAAAAAAAGGTTTTGGCACTGAGCATACCAAGCGATTTAGTGTGAAAAGTAACATCCTTGTTCAAGTTCCTAACATGCTAGCTAACCACCTGGATTGCAGCAGGCTTACATCATCTGAAGTTTTATTATATGGCACTGATGTTTTTCTGAGAGTCCTTCGGGCAATAATACACAGAAATATCAGCACCATTATACCTTGCTTATGATTTATTGAGTTTTTAAATTAGCTGTAATGAAATAACAAAAAGCAACAAGTATGCTATTGGCTCTCAGATGCTACAGTGCAATATTCCTTTAGAATGCCAGCACTGATATTATTTATTTATATATATAATCTATCTATCTTTATCTATCTATCCTTCCTACATCCGTCCATTCATCAAACTGTTTGCGGGGTGGGATACATGATCAGATTGCTTGGAAGAGGCACGAGCAGAAGGAAAAAAATGCAATAAAATAAATGCTTATTTTTTTATTGTTGTCTTTTCCAGCTGCAGACAGCCAATCAGCTTCTCCAGCAGGCGCAGCAGCCATACAGTTACCTGATAGAGACGGTTCGACAGCGGGACTCGCAGATCCAGTCTCTGAAAGAGCGCCTCTCACAGTTTGAGGAGGAAGTGAGGTACAGCCTTGATTTCTTCAATAAAACATGCCCCCGTATACATATATTTTGTTATATTTTGACACATTATGACGTTACAGTTTTAGTAATGCTTACACCAATCGTTATAAAGATGCTTTGAATCATCATTGTCATTAACGTTTGGACACTGCACATCTATAAAGGTAAATCAGCACGAAGCATTGGTGGAATTGTGCTCTACCAAAACCGAGAGTTGCCTGGTAGGGATTTTTAGTTCTTAACTTTTTTGCTGCTTCAGGACCAGAGAAACTTGGGTTTATTGCTTAAACCATACACTTTAAACCACGGTTTGTGGCCCTGTTAAGTTTATAGAATTCAAGATATCACACATGCCAAAGAGGCACATTTAAAGGTTGGTTTGAAAACCAACCAATAATAATATGGACTGTAGAGCAAAGGTGAAAATAGAAAATTCTTTGATATCTTCTACTGTAAATCGTTTGTATAATACGTTTCAAAGCAAGTGTTGCATAAACTTCTTTTAAGATGTTCCATGAACATCCAAATCATGACGTAGCAGATATTTACAGTAATAGAAGAAATTCTTTATGGAAAAGGCAGCTCAGACATCACAGGTTTTATTAACTTTTATACTTTTAAAGCGAGTAAATTTTAACAAATTTCCTTTCCGCAAGCACACCAGTCCAGAGAGTCTGCTCTCCTACAAGCCAGGATAAATAGGGAGCATTGCATCGCGAGGAGCACCCTGCATAAAAACCTTGCCAAATCAATAAGGAACCCCTAATGGGAGCAGCCAAAAGGATTCACGGTTGGATTAGTTCGGCATGCACATTGTGTGTGAAGTGAAATTACATTTTAATCATTTAATCATTTGTTTTTTTGTGTGTATTTGATTGTACAGTTAGGACAGTGCAGCATTTTAGTCTCCTTTATTACTTACATATGAACAAATGACCTATAGTGTCATACTAACAGTCATAAACACACCTGAAAGTACTAACTTCAGCCATTTATTGAAAAAGTCTGATGAATCATTTATAGACTGAACCTCTAAGGTGATCCTCTCAAAACTCAGGTGCTCCTGCTTAGACGAGATTGGAGGTGGGAGTTGTAAAGACACTCTGCCCTGGGAAAGCCAGCACGCAAAGTCTCAGTTTTTTAAAGAGAGATCTGTTTGAGTGAACTATGCCCCAATCAAAGTGATTTTTAAAGGACTGTAGACCTTGGAGATTCATAGAGCTGGTAAAGGATACAAAAGCTTTTCTAAAGACCTGGCTGTTCATTAATCTGGTCTTTTATACAGCGAGGTGTGCGTCGTGGCATGAAGATGTGTGACTGTCAAGGACAGTCTGTTTAAAATTTCCTTTCCTATTTACTTTTACGGCATTTAACAGATGCTCTTATTATTTTGAAGCTTACTGTTATGACTGCGTACAATCTAAGCAACCGAGCAGTGGTGAGGTTTGAACACATAACCTTCTGATTACTGGACCAATACCTTAACTGCTAGGCCACAGCTGCTCCTCCGAAAAATACATTTCAGCTCCAACTTTCTGATCGAGTGCGCCGAGGTCCACCAGGCCCTGAATGGAAGATATGCGTGTGCCAGATGTTGCAGAATTGAACATTCAAGTCTTTTTTAAACCCTCCTGGTAACATTCGTTTCTCAGGAACCGCAATGAGGTTCTCAGATCTAATACTTAATACTTCGAAGTTTCAGGCACCAGAAAATCTTTTTTTGAAACCTTAAGACGTGTCAGTTTGACCCATAACGCAACATGAGGGTTAAATAACTCAATTATTTGGTCATATACAGTCCAACCATTACAAGGATCTTACACATAGTCTCAACAGTGGCAGTTTGGCAGTGGTCTGGCTTGACCCATAGACTTTCTACTCCAGTCCACAGTCTATTACTGTTGAATTGAATTAAGAAAAATCCGCTTCGATGTCCCATATCCCTTCAAACGCCGCGTAGTAAAATATCGTAAACGTATTTGATATTTTGACTGAATAATAAGGGCAGCAAACGTCTATGTCAGATGTAAATAAGTTATCATTGATTTCTCATTTATATAAACATGTACCAGTGTTGTTAAGTCACAACTTAACCCCAAAACTTCAGTTCATGGCTTTGACCTTAATGCATTACGTGCCTGAATAAAGGAAAATCTTGCAGCCATCATGCATATGCATTTGTCTAGTTACCAGCATGTTTAAACCTGCTTCAGGGCTTCATCAACCTTTACCTGCATAAATAAGTTATCCAGAAATGCCTGCATGTGTGTTTGAAATATTTCAACATTTTTTTTGCTGAAAAGCTCTTAATCTGTGTTCGTTTTACCACTTTAAGCATCAATTCAAGCATGACCCTTTGTTTTAAAGAATGCAGCTTGGTAAAACAGACCCGGGGTCAGTAGGTTTTGCGGTGTGCGGTCGTTCCTACCAAGAATCTATTCCTAGAAATTCATACGTCAAGCTGTCAGTTGGCTCGTTGGGTATCATGGTTTACCTTTTCATTTTACTGCTTATCCCCCCAAACTAGTTTGCAGTGTTTCTAAGAGTCGAATCACAGTCGACGTGTTGAATACAGACAGGCGAACGATCAGCTGTGAAATCTATGCTATAATTAATCCCAGTGCGTATCGCTTCTTCCCTTTCTTCATCTAAAACGCAGAGCTTATTCACATACCTGACCTGCGCCGTTCTCCTGGCATGCAGACTAACCCAGACAGGTCTTCTCATGTGCTGCCCCGAGTTTAATGGGTCCCCCTGGAGGGCAGAACACTCAGTGTATTGTTAAGCAGGATTAATATCGTTTTCTTTTTTTAAGCATGCGGGGTTGTTTTGGTTTCTGTCATACGGCTCCGGTCTACATCAACATTAGTTTGTCATGTGTATAGATCCAGGGCCAGTTTCAGCACCCTGACCTCTAAAAAAAACCCTGCAGTCCAGCTGTTGGATGGGTCGAAAGGCTGTTCTTGTTCAGGCATAGCCAGGCCACTTGTTTGTTCTGTTTATTGACTGCTGATTAAGTGGGGCAGATACTTCAGTTTTACACACCTGCACCTGTTTGGCATAATTGGTAGGTTGGGGTTCAGCAGGTTCAGGTTTCTCAGGAGGAAAGACAAATAGACTTATAGATAAGATACAACAAAGTTTCCTAATATTACCAATTCTTTATGAGTAATATTAACATTATAATCATTTAAAACAATTTTTATTGGTGTAGTGTTATCTTAGCAGGACTAGTAACTGGAATGTCGCTGGTTCAAGCCCCACATCTGCCAACTTTTGGGCCCTTGATTAAGGCTCAACTCTCTTAATAGTCTTAATAGTTGTTTGTTTTGCTTTATTTTTTGCCAATAAGATGTATTAACCAGTCCATTGTCGAGCATATCAATAACTATATAACATACCTTGGTTAGTCTAAACGTTTAGCACAATATTTTTTAAAGTTCCTTTGGGCCGGCCTGGTGGCTCGGTGACGACGTCGGTCGCCTCACAGCAAAAGAGGTCGTGTGTTCGACTCCCAGATGCAGTCCTTGACCTGACCAGGTTGACCAGGCTAAATCGAGAGAGAAAAGCGAAGGAAATGCTTATAAAGCCCGCTGCATTAAAACTCGACGACTTAAAATCATTGTTTTTCCTAGCGCGTTGAAGAAAGAGAGGACGAGCCTGCTGCAGGTGAAGAACAACATGGCCGCCGATCTGGAGCGGCTCCTGAGACACAGAGAGGTAAAGGCTGACTCGGCACATCCACATCCCGGCACATTCGCCCAGGGGGTCGGTGCATTGCGTCACGCCGGAGGAAAGACGTTGCCCATTCACTCCGCGTCTTAGATCAAAACCCGCATTCAACGCTGCGTTGGCAGGCGGTTTCACGTTCGTAAGATGATGTCTAGTAAACCCGGTAGCTTTACGGTGATCCCACAGTGTGTTTACCACACCCGTGTTTGGATTATGAGCTTTACCCGGGCTTCTCAGAGAAGAACGACGTTTCTGTGTCAATAACTTGAAATCTCACCCGGCACATCTTGACTTGTCGCCACTGGAAAGATCGTCATGTGACCTGAAGCGCGTTAATCGCCAAACCAAGTAATGGAGACATGAAATGAGTCCGGAGCAGTTACCATCTACCTGCCTATTTGCCTCGGGGTGGTCCTTCATTGTTGTGCAGACACCGTGGTTTGGCATGCAGTCACACTGACGGTGACATCTCATAACAAGTCATTTCAAATGTTAGTTAGCGTGCTCTGGCACGAGGAAGAGTTATACCACCACCGCGGAGCAGTCACTGAACTTGTTTCGTTTACGATTGACATTTACTAAGACTGTTTATACTGCTATTATTATTTAGGCTTCATGACAGGAGAAAAATACTTTAGAGGTTTGGGCTTATTCAGAATGGATCTAACTGGAAATTCCTGTTGTTCAGCTTAACGAGCTCTCATCGGTTCATTGAGTGTGATCACATGGATGCGTCTGATCCATGTGATGAGCCCTGAATCGGAGCTGATGGTATTCAGGACATTTAAAAAACCAGGGACAGCTGTGTGCACATCACTTTTTAGGTTTTTATTCTTTTGGGGAATTGGCAGCACCTCTGTATACGGTCCGAACAGGTCACGGGTCTGCATGTACAAAACTCACGAGGCCTCCTGGACGTGATACGGGATACCAGCAGGGGATGAAAAGTGGCTTGCAGCAGAGGCGTACCTTCATCGATCCAGTGGTTCTACAAGTGAATTCACACACTAGATTTAAATATAAAGGCCGGAAAACAAACGTCCCAGGTGACGCCCCAGTCCCAGTCTGAATTTGGGCATTGCTGGTCCACTGGGAGCACAGAGATGTGCTTCTAACCATACAGATGAAAACAAGCATTATTCAGCTGCATGTTGGGTTTTTACCCAAGAAGACCATACTCACAGTGAAGTACGATGGTGGAAGCATCATGATACGAAGCTTCTTCTCATTAAAAAGCATCACTGTCACAATTAATGTGAAGAAACTAAATCTCTAACCAGACTGGAACCCAAATGTTAAATTAAGACCATGAGAACAGTTCTTCCTTGGCCTCGTAAGTCCTTGGCCTGGTCATTAGAGAACTTGGTGGTTGCCGGTTCGAATCCCAGAGCTGACCGGTCATGACGGAAGTGCGCTCGAGCAAGGCACTCGATCCCTAACTGCTCCCCCGGGCGTCCCCACCGCTCCGGGCATGTGTGCTCACTGCCCCCTAGTGTACACTAGTGTATGTTTCGACAAAGAGTGTGTTAAATTCTACAAATTCTCTGACTATAAATGTTACATTTTATTTTATAAAATCTTAAAAATATAGATCATAAACTCTGCTGCTGTGTTCTTAATGTCTCAGGGGGTTTTCGGCAAACTCCAAGGTACACTCTCTATTTTATTTTATATAAGACACTCCTAAAATATATAGTTAATTATAAACTTTACACATTTAGTGGTTAATATACTAATATCTTATTGATTGCAGTGTGTGATGTATCTAAACCCTCATATACATGTCGTATAGTGTTGTGTATTATCCACACTCCTTCGTGTAAAACAATGAGATACATCTTAACATTAATTAATTACTTCAGACTAACAAAATCAAACGTGTTTAGTCGAATGTGTTACTCGGGGTGTGTAAAGAAGAGACCACAGCTACCGTTCAGCATCGCCACATGGGTGGACCCGATCACACATTTGTGAAATTTTGAGCTATTTTGATTTAAACATTCTCTCTGACAGTCACTGGTGCTGGCACAACCTTTGCCGAGTACACAACTTCCAACGGCATGTTGGCATAAAGCAACGCAATCCTAGCGGACAGCTGCTTGGCCACGCAGAGCTCTAACATGCCAGCGCATATGGTGGCTGAGTGATAAATAGAAATATTAAATGACCCCTGACACGCACGCGGCCATGCGGATCTATATTCACGCTCGATGTCTCGGCCCACGGAAGTACTTTACTTTTTTAAAGGGTAAAATAGAATTCTTAGTTTTCAGAACGCAGCTATAAAAACGGCCTATTTGTTCTGATTTTAGATCATTTATTCTAGTTTATGAGAGATCATTACAAATAATATATCTGAGAGATAATAGAAACAAATATAGATAAAGATATAATCAAACTCCACATCTGAAATAAACAAAATGATGCTTTTAAATAGAGAAATGTATTTATTTAAATATAATTTCATTTTATTATTTATTTTTTCATTTCTTGTAGTGATTTTTGCCAGAATTGATATTGTAAAATGCTACTTCGGGTTTTATATATATATAAGAAATACATAAAAATGCAAAAATAAATACAAATGTAATAAATCCTATTTATATAAAAATACTTAAAGAGGAATCAATTAAAAATCTTAATGTATAGTAGTTATCCACATGATGGAATCAAAATCAAATAAACCCCCTAGAACAGTTTTAATGGTGTCATTTTTAAAAATGTGTTTTGTACCTGCTCACATCTGGACAGATGGTTACAAATACAGGTGATAAACAAAATATGCAAAACATGTCATGAAAAAGAGCCTCATGGACTGAGGAGTAGAGTTAAATCATAGACTGAACCTGCCTGCACTTTCGTAACACCTGAGTTCAATACCACATCCCATCCGAGTCCTGCTGCTGATTATATACGCACATCTAAAAACATCAAATGAATCAAATAACAATTATAAATCCAATCATATCGTTTCTGTCTTGAATAAACTTCCACCGACCACTTTACACGTACCGAGTATTATTAAAAGTATCAAATTCGCACTAAATTGTCTAATTGAAAGCCACCGTACACTGGATACACAGTGCTTCCTAATGATCTCCGTGTTCTTGTAGGAGCTGTCAGCCATGAAGCAGGTGCTGGTCGACATGTCCTCTCGGCATCAAGGAGATGCAGCGTTTACACCAGAGCCTCGGCTCGCCGGCCACACAGCGGTCAGGCGGCGACCTGAAGAACCCGGCAGAGCCAGAGACTCGGAGCAGGACCAGCTCAGACCTAAACCTACTGTATTTGTGAGTATGGTCTAAGCACAATGCACCAGCACAGTAGCACGTGTATGATTGAAGTGTGTCGTGAAGATTCTGTACCCAACACTGCTAGTATACAGCAATTGAGGGTTAAGATCCTTGCTCAACCTGGGACTGGTGGGTCTTGAACCAGCGACCTATTGATTACTAATCCAGTGCCGTAACCACTAGGTTACGACTTGCCCAAACATGATGAAACACCGTGCCTTTACGAGAGTGGCTAACGCCCAGTGACCGATTACTGGTCTCTACTCCTGGATGACTTTTCTTCATCAGACTCTCGTGTGAATTAACCTTGACTCTGAGTGAGCTATCCTGCTTCGCAAGGCTGTAATGACTCGAACGTTGTTTGCCTTTGGCAGGACCTGGACTAGTTTTCATAACTTTTATGTAACCATTACACACAGCGATGTTCAAAGCCATCAGACCAAAATAGCTCACCGTGTCTCTTTTACAGACCAATAAAGAAGTTCCTGAGTGGCGCAGAAAGCTCAAGGCGAAGAACAAATAACGAAGCGAGACTCGTTTTACCAGTGTGTGAAGAGGAGACAACGTGCACCTGAGCAGCTCTGGCGAGTTTTATTTATGGAGGGCGGGCCGTATGAACTCTGCTACTCTTTACTGCATGTAGTTATTTGTACTGTGACTTGTTTTGTTTTTTGTCTATTGTGTAATTATCGGGTTATAATTGAAACAGATCGTAGTGTGTGTCTACTCCTGGACAGGGTGTGGGAATCTCGAGGAGGAAATCGGTGTGTGTCGGTGTGTGTCATGTTATAAAATATAGAAATTCTGAATAAAAAAAGTCAGGAAGGAAGGCTCCTCAGGACTCCTCTGTCTTCTCTGAGCTTATCATTAGTAGTAGTAGATGCCACCTTGATTATCCACTTCTTATCCTCTGTGTTGCTGAATCACTGGACTCAACTTATGCAAGACACCAATCATTTCTGAAAAAAAACTCTCTGCTCCATACACAGCATACTGGTCAAGGTCCCTGCAGTAGTGCACTGACGGGATAAACTTCTGCACCGCTTGAACCCCCGTGCTGTTTCACTGGATGCTTGTAACTGCAAATATCAGTATCATTCAGTATATATTTTACTATAATAATAATAATAACTAACTCCACTAGAGTTTTGACTTGTTTTCTTTCAGTGTCTTTAAAAACCTAGTGAACCGTCTACCTAGGAAGCGTTTTATGTCATGCTGTGCGTGCTCTTCAGAAGCAAGCTGTTTGAAATCCTAGATGCCTTATAATCCTGTACTAATCGTACTTTGAATTTAAAGTGGACCCGTTCTGCACTGGATATTCGATTTGGGGAGGATGTCTCAGAATTCAGTGCGGCATGACTGCTCTCACAACAAAAAAAAATTATAAGCATGGTGGTCGATCCAGGCCAAACATTATTTTCACATGTTAATAAGTTATTTTTGCCGGTGAAGTTTAAGCATTTATGGCACTGGCACGACGTTGACTGTGTTCGCTTAGTTGTGAAATGAACCCTCACGAGTTCGACAGCTCCTGATGTTTTTGAACACACCCTTTGACAGTGTAAATTCAATTCAGGTAATTTATGTCCGCCTTAATAATATGTACCTCAGGTTAATTAAATGGTATGTTGAAATATTGATTGCAGTCAAAAGAACTTATTTTTATGCTTGGCAAAGCTCTCAGAAGCAAAGAGGTTTCAATCACAAGCGTCCAATTTGCTGAACCTTTCTTCAAGGTCATTAAAGCCTTTACTCACCTGGAGCGGGAACTGTGGAAACTGAACTTGAAGCCTGTCAATTACTTCTCTAATTGTTTTTTAACTTGCCTGTGATGGGTGTGGATGAACTCAACAAATAGAAAGGGCGTGGCAGTATGTTAATGATTTCTTCATAATATCAGTTTCATGTTCCTGTGAAGTACTCGCTTTTGTGTTAAGTTTTTAAAAAAGAATATGATGTAAATTAATATTTGTGCACACCTGACCGTTATATTGACGCAGTTAATACCATCATGCGTTCTAGAACTGGTTTGTACTAGATTTTATGGTGAAACTGTGGGAATTTACTCCCATTTAGACAAAAGCGCATTAGTGCGGTAAGGCAAAAGTGCTTAAAGTCAGGACTCTGACTGCTCCACCTGAGAATCAGACCCAGGAGCTTCTTGCTGTGATGCAACAGTGCAACCCACCAAGTTTTTCATTTGTTTCAGAAGAAGCTTTCTTAGCCATGTCCAGCCCCTAGTAGCATCACGGGTAGAAACTAGACTCCAACTATGGACAAATAGACTTGATGATGACCCCCCTCCCATTGACATGTGTATCCCCCCATCTGAAGCCCTCCCTCCAGGCTCAGAAGCACCATGGGTCCAGTGGAAGACTCTCAACCGCCTGAGAACAGGAACAGGGCGATCAAAAGCTGCCATGGCCAAATGGGGCTACAAAGTTGGCCAAACTACCTGTGAATGTGGAGAGGACCATACAATGCAGCACTGTCTTGTTTGCCCCCTACTACACAATCAATGCAGCTTAAAAGATCTTGCCATATTCAATAAAAACGCAAAAGATTGTGTAAAGAAATGGGAAACTGTCATATAACCAACAAGCTTCAAGACACGAAAAGAAGAAGATTTATGTAACTGTCACATGTATACTCTATATGTGTGTTAAGTGCAACATCAATAAAGATATTAAATTAAACGAAATTCCAGATAGGGGAGAAGTCAAACCACAATTTTATGTAGAGTCACAATGTTCTTTAAATCAGCTGGACCCACCTTTCTCTCATGTTGTTAGACCTGCATATGAGTGCTGGCTACTTCAAAACCCAGGCACGCAGGAGAAGGATCACTCCAGCAGATGTTTGCAAAAATCTAATTCTGCATATGCTTCTCCAGTAGTATGTGTAAGGAAAAAAGATTCAACCTTATGACTCTACATAGACCACCAGGACTTGAATAGGAAAACCCACCCTGATAGACAGCCAATCCTGAGAGTTCAGGATGTTATTGACAGCCTCGGAGCAAACACCATGTTTTCACTACTAGACCAGGGCAAGGCTTTCCACCAGGGGTTAATGGAAGAGGAGAGTCAACACCTGGCAGCTTTTGTAACACCATGGGGGTTATACCAGTGGGTCAGAATTGCCTTTGGCTTAATGAATGCACCAGCAGCTTTCCAGCGCTGCATTGAGGGGTCCCTGGATGGCTTGTGAGATGAGATTGTGAATGTGTCCCCTACTTTGATGACATTTTTGTGTTTAGTAAAAGCTTTGAAAGTCATGTGGCAGATGTCAAAACTGTATTGCAAAGGCTTAGGCATTATGCAATCAAACTAAAACAAAAAATGTGAATTGTTTAAAACAGAATCACTACCTTGGCCAAATTGTGTCTGGAGAAGGAAGAGTTGACCCCGCTGATACATCCACTGCGAGGGCCCTGACAGATCAAAAACTGAGCTCAGTGGGTGAGCTAAGAGAGGTCTCGAGTTATTAAAGGCAGTACATAAAATATTTCTCTTGCATTGCTGGTAAACTCTATAACCTAATCAAGCAGCCAGACGATAAGAATGAGTCAACAGCTAAAGAGAAAAGATGGTTAAACAAAATAAAAAGCAAGGTAGGGCCTTCCAACACACCAATTGATTGGACTGAAGCACACCAACAATTATTAGAGAAACTAAACCTTGTCCAGCCTTCTGTACTTGGATTTCTAGATTTTTCACAGCCATTCATCCTACACACTGCTGCTTCAAACAAGGGACTAGGAGTTGTACTCTACCAGAAGCAAAATGAGAATTACATATGTCATTACATATGATTTATGCACATTATCTGTTTCTGAAAAGAATAACCATTTACATTCATGATAACTGGAATTTTTAAGTTCCCCAAGTGTGCTGTAATGGAAAGATTCCATGATTTTGCCACAACAAGTATATGGGTTGATGAGGAAGCTGATTTCCATTTTAACATCAAATACCACCCTGGGAAAGACAATATTGATGCCAATAGTCTGTCACAAATGCCTGAGGACACGGAAATCTTGATGCAGGACTGCACTGATGAAATGTCTTATGTTGCAGTGAGAACAACCTCACAGGCAGTTGAGCAACACGCAGAGTACAGTGCCTTATGGTCAATGGTAATCACAGACAAATCTTCACCATATGATCTATCATTGACCCCATTAACATCAGCAACACATGCAAAACATTACGTCTAAGCACATACGCCTTCTGAGATAATAGGACAAGCTAGAACTGGGTGAGGATGGAATTTTGTACAGGAAGACAGCAAAGCTGAAACAGTTAGTCCTACCCAAAAAGCACATGACAACTGTAATGAAAACTGAGAGAGGAAAAGGGAAGTTGAAAGTACTACACCATAATCTGCTCTTACCTTGTGATCAGCTTCCACTTGATGTCCAAGACCAATCTGGTGTAAATGCTGATCGTGAACATGCAAAGAAAAAGAAAACCATGGAAGCAGCTACGGAGTCAGAAGAGGATGATGAGGACAAAAATTACCCTGTGATTCTGCCGTATCAGAGCCACAGAATGCCAATGCCACTGACAGCGACATTAGACATGAGAAACACCTATCTGGAAATGATCAGGTGATCAGGCAACTGAAGATGCTGAATACGCATTTGGAGAACCAAATGAGCTGGTGTACCTGAGTTCCTGAGAACTTGCCTGATACTCCTGAGAATCCGCCAGATGAGCCTAGATCCCAACGTCCTCAAAGAATCCATCGACTACCAAATATGTTACAGTATGACCAGATTGGACACCCGTCCTGTAACAGTATTGCCACATCACCCTTCCACACAAATATCCACAATACATTGACCAATCAAATACATTTCTGTTATAAATCTCCAAAATGTAACAAGGACAATTTTCAAGAAATTTCATGCTAAGTAATGATAACAACTTTCAGGGACAATGGCATATAAAGACTGTTGGGGACAGTTTACACTAACTGAATTCTGATTCTTAGTTGGTAAAAGGATAGTATGAACTCACATACATGCTCATAAACCTAAAAAAATGTTTGTAAAAAAACTGCCTATATATGGTTCATGTAGTAGCTTAAATAGAAGTGGGAAGGACGAGACTCCCTCATTCTTTTTTAACACTGAATACTTAAAAGAAAATGAAAATGAATGTATGAAAAGAGATCCAGACTGTAATTTTGTATTGGGAAGTTTCTAAGTAAGATTTAAACTTGTACTGTATTCGCAGACAGTAGGAAAAATTGTAACTGAGAAGAGCGTGAAGAAGTGGAAGCAAGAAACTTTTTTAACTGGAAGCAATACTGAGAGAACTGAGACTGAGGAATATACAGGGGTTGGACAATGAAACTGAAACACCTGGTTTTAGAACACAATAATTTATTAGTAGGACGTAGGGCCTCCTTTTGCGGCCAATACAGCGTCAATTAATCTTGGGAATGATATATACAAGTCCTGCACAGTGGTCTTGCAGGATAGTGGCCAGGTCACTACGTGATGCTGGTGGAGGAAAACGTTTCCTGACTCGCTCCTCCAAAACACACCAAAGTGGCTCGATAATATTTAGATCTGGTGACTGTGCAAGTCATGGGAGATGTTCAACTTCACTTTCATGTTCATCAAACCAATCTTTCACCAGTCTTGCTGTGTGTTTTGGTGCATT
>JAYDZG010000013.1:5715255-5731716 GCA_034509265.1 Microcambeva bendego
CATTTGTCCCATGCCACTGGAATTTGCATAAGACTGTCCACTTGGACATTTTAAATCCTGCAAGTTACAATTGGGGCTGAAACTGGTTTAATTAGTTAAGGGTTAAGGGCCTTGCTCAGGGGCATCGTAGTAGTGGTGGGGCTTTTCTGAATGACAACCTTTTTTGCAACACAAAGCCTACTTGAATGTGGACAGCAACACCTTTGATTCATTTCTTCATTGTCTGTACCTCTTCAGAGTTGCGTGGGTCAAATTCACTGGGCGAAAAACCAGGACTCTGCTCCACCTAAGAATCAGACCCAGGACCTTCTTGCTGTGGTGCAACAGTGCAACCCACCAAGCCTGTCATTTGTTTCAGTAGCTTCCAATTCATGCCTAGTTCTATTTTGCTAGTTCTTGGTTTACGTCACACCCAGTGGTGGCTGCTGGTCTTTTAAAGAGGGGAAGCCCAATGATAATATTGGTCAATTTACTCATAAATAAATTGATTGATTCATTGATTGATTAAGTGACAATGTAGATCTCAAAATAGCTTTCAATCCAAATGGGATTCACCATTTTGACTGATCCTCCAATCGTCTTGCAGAACCTCAGCGTCCAGACCCGCCCACGGGATCCATTCCCCCCTGAGACATTGTGATATTTATCCAATGACCAGCAAGTTATAAATCAATAAAATAAAAAATGCAGTCGATAAGTAGCTGCTTCTGAGATCAACGTGTTCTATACCTTACTAAAAGATTTTCTTCTTCGCTTGAGGTGACGGTTTGTGTTTAAGTCCAACCTTGGCACTGTTCCATGTACTTTTCCGCTCCCTTTTTCTTCCCAATTTAGCCACTTCATCATGACTACTCTGGCTGAACAGCATTACACAGAACACATTGTGCTCTCTGTAGGCTTCGTGTCACTGTCTGTTGCCACAACAATGTAGGGACTCCCAACATGACCTTCTCTAATTCAGATGTGGCTAATTATTTCGGCCCGACGCTCAAAACCTTCCAAAAAAGTTCAGTTCAGTTCATTGTCTTTAACCTCTTATCCTAATCAGGGTCGGGGAGGGGTGCTGGAGCCTATCCCAGCTCTTCGGCGGACGCAAGGCACACGGTAACACCCTGGATGGGACGCCGGTCCATCGCAGGTACCTACAGGAGTCTTCTATCAACCTCGTAGCATGTCTTTGGACTGTATGTGAAACCCGGAGTACCCAGAGGAAACCCACACGGACACGGGGAGAACATGCAAACTGCACAGCAAGGACCTAGACCCGGCGATCTAACCCAGGACCTTCTTGCTGTGAAGCGACAGCGCTACCTACTAAACCCCTGTTGAATGTGCATCGTATTAGCAACCGCCATTCTTCACAATAGTTAAAGAAGTATGAAATTATTTTATGCAAAGAGAAATCCATCTATGCAGAAATGATGCGAGTTGTCTGGGTTCAAACTTTTCTTACTGTACAGAACACACTGTACTCTCTTTATGCCTCATGTTTGTGCATGTTGCTGGAACAAATAGGTGACTCCCAGCATGACCTTCCTTCCTTCAGATGTGGTTAATTGTTCCTGTGGAGAGCCCGACAAGGCCGCTGGCACGGTTTAGACCATTTGCCACCCAAGTGCATCACGATGCACTTTTTAATGAGTCCAACATAATCGCGAACATTGAAGTTGGTGCCTTGCCACAGTTAAAGAACTCATTAAACTATCATATTAATAAACTATATTATTTAGGTCAGCAGTTTTTTTTTTGTTTTGTTGTTGTGTACCAACCATCCACAAACCTGATTTCCTTAAAAGTTGGAATATTCAGCCAAACTTTGAGAATTGTTCATTATTTATTATTTATTATTATTCCAATCCAGTTCATTTCTATGTAATCACCATGTTGAATGCCATGTTGCGTGACCGTTGAGCCCTTAGGTTATGAGTGACGCCGTCCTTCAGAAAACTCTCGTCTCTTAAGTCTTCTGCTGCACCTTTTGCAAGAAATCTGACCGTCTGTTATCCAATGAGAGCGACTTGATTATCCAGAATTCTCATTCTAGTTCAAGTAGACGCCCGTCCAAGAACATTCATCTGCTGAAACCCTGTAAGAACCAAAGTTTTTATCGTTTTTGTCGTTGCTGCATGAAATGAATAAGGATGTTAGTCCATAAGTACGACTCAGCTTGGGTGATTAGTAAAGAGGTCGGTTTTTAATTGTTCTTTAAAGACAGCAAGAGATGTTTGTTCTACTACTTGGGTTGCAAGAACAGAGAAGAGCATTGATGCTTGAGATCATTCAGCCCATCCTGTGTGTGTGTCATTCTATCATATGTGTCAGAGTCCATCATGTATGTTAAAGTGTGAAGTGTTACCCCACCAAGCACATCATGGATCGAATAGTCAACAAGTCAACAAAACCGCAACAAGTCACAGGTTCTTCTCGCGTTTCGCACGGATCATCTGAATCCCAGGCTTACCCATGCTTATGTACATAACCGTCCTTCAGACGTGGATCATCTCTCCATGTGTGAACCAGAGAAAGTAAAAAAGAGGTGTTTCCATCCCCTTCACTTGCTTGATCCGGTCCTGACACGCCCCGCCCATCCAGCAGCCTTTCATATGAACGCCGGCCTGGAGAGCCTGGAAGACACAGAACCTGGATATCTGCCGTACACACGTCCACTGACTCGGTCCATGCTTCAGACTCCATCACATCCATCTTCTTACACGGACCGCATTACTGACGCTGTTTTCGCCACCTCCGTGCATCACACCGGCCGTTATGGCAGCCACGCTGTTACCGACGGGCGCAACTGTGCATGATGACTTTCTACCGCTCATGAAAGGCTTCCAGGAGGACTCGGTCCTGTTCGGGGACTCGGATCGTGGACTGGCTCACGAATACGCACAGGTAAACCCTTCAATTCCTCGTAAGATCTCTCCGTGGGTATTCCGGAGCCCTTCCAGAACGTGTCTGGGGTGCCCATTGTGCCGTATTCGTTACACAGTTCGGTTACGCATGCGTGGAAAAGAAAGCCTAGTGCGTCTTTTACTGTTTATTATTACCCCTTGTTATCCCAAACTTCCCAGCAATGCAGCAAAGCTGTAAGAGATCCAACAGCTGGAAGATCTGAATCCAGAAATAGCTGAGTAGTTCAGGAGCATTAGGAGGAGCAGACATTACTCCTGGCACACACTTAGTCATGGAGTCGAGCAGGCTTTGATGGGCAGGTGACCACTGATTGTGGTTTAATGATAATTAGGAGATGTTTATGTGGAAAAGCTGAGTTGCTTGGAGCATTCAGTGTGTCAGCAGATCTCTGGTTTGGGCTCTGGTATGTCTGAGCTGTTTTACAGAGCAGCAGGGAATGTAGCAGATACCTACTGAAAGCTGCCTGATAAATGTTTAGCTGCTTACCACATAGACCAATTTCATCCCTTTGGCAGGTCATCGACTGGAACAGTTTTAAATGGAACGTGTTGTTAAGTTGTATAATTCATGCACGATTCTTTTTATTATTATTATTTTACCATCCAATTCTCCTTGTAATTACGTCTGTCGAGTTATATTCCAACTATTTATTACTGTAGTGCGTTAAGTGTTGTATAGGTGAAGTTCATTCATTAGGCCATTTGTCTATCTTTTGATTCCACATTCACATTATTAGCAGCTTGGGGAAGAAACAAGTTCCTAATAAATAATGTCCGGAACTTCTGAAAGGGCGTCAGTGACAGTTTGGGCACACACACACACTAAAAGTGGCAAATCGAGACGTATTACGCCGACTTACTATTAAAAAACAGCTGGATTTCATTTCCACAATGAATATAAATACGTCATATTAATATAATGTTAATATATTTGATCTGTAAATACGAAGATACAGATGGTGTCATTGATTTGGTAATATGTAAACATGGCAAACCTTTAACACTTTCTGTTCCCAAACTTCCTATTAAATGAAGTCTCATCAGACGAAGAATTTCACCCAGTAAAGATTTGTAAATGAGATGTGATAAATATGAGAATATATTGAAGTGCATTATTAAACAGCTGCTGTACTTATAATTATGAACATGTATAGCATGGACAGTATTGAGTTCATGAATGATTGTCATTGTCTGCCTACGTTTGGCCCAATGAAATGATTCAGTGAAGAGGTCAGTCGGTGCTGAAAGTACTTCTACTACTTGACCTGTTCTCGGGAAGCCGTATCTATTATTAATTCGAACTAAGGGTCTAGATGTCCTTCACTAGCTTTAATTCAAGTACTTAATTGAATCTTATGGATCACTTTGTACTTTAAAGCTACGTTTCAATCCTGCAGCACAAGAACTGCTGCATCAAGACTTTGGACTCGTGCCACTGAAACATAGTTATAAAGTATCATTTTCATTTAAAGAAATTCAAAGGCGCAATTTATTTAGTACAAGACATTTTATTAATTGAAGTGAGTTTCACCTCTGCCCTGGATGGATTCCTGATGTTTGCTTAGTTGCATGCCTGAGTGGCTCAGGTCTCACCACGACCCAAATGAAAACACGGTGGTTTTTCAAAGTAAATAAAAATATAATCATGAATAAATATGTATTATGTGAATGTGATGATAATATTTGAACTGTAATTCAGTGTTTGTCATTTGGTTGGTTGGGCAAAATCCATCTTTATTTTTTTGAAGCATTTGTTTGAGGATAATATATACAATATCGGCAGCCCAGTCTGTGCAGTGGCTTTACTCACAATAATCCTTGCCAGTAGGTGGACTGGCTACTTTAAATGTACAAGGTCTAAGTAAGTCTAAATAAATGGGTGTTGTCCTGCGATTGACTGAAGCTCAGTCCATGTATTTTTACTTTGTACTTGATGCTTCCAAAATACACCCTAGACCACTAGATGAAGCAGTTACCTACAATAAATGAATGAATGAATAAATATATATATATTTTTTTATATAACTTTTATAAATGACTAAGTAAATAACTTTTAGCCTCGGCTTACATAACGCTGCTTTTAAAAGTGTGAAGTTAAAACTGTCAACAAATAAAATTTCATGTCTTGGGGTTGACCAAGCGCCTAAAATATAAAGTTTAATTATTTTTTCTAGACAGAAAAGAGTAGAAATAGAAATGGGACATTTCAATATACTATAATATTTTTAAAATGATATAAAAAAAAAGAAGAAAGTTCTTTTACGTCTCTAAACATTTCGGACTTATTTAACGGAGAACAAGCAGCAACTCTAAACTACTTTTATTGACCATAATATTTAATTTTGCTGATATTCACAACATTCAAATAAAAAATAAGTTATCTTTGACCGAACTAGAAGGAGAAAATTGTTAATTCATGTTCATTCATTTTATGTAGCTATATAAAAAAATGATATTAATGAATATTCCCGAGTATATAACGGTCGGGTGTTTTGACATCTAATGTAAATGATCTAGAAATGGAACAAAACCACAAAATTAGTAAATACGGAATAAAAATAATGGATTTTTTTGCTAAGGTTTGGTAACGAAGTGACATCAATGTACAACAATTAAAACCCATTCCCATTATTCTGTATATTCCCTTGCGCCCAATGTTTTTACAGCGCTCCGGATTCACTTACATCCAGATCCTCAGTATGATCAGACATGAAAACCATTCTAAGTGAGAAGATCTCTTTTTAAAAGCGATGTGTAGAACTGGAACCTGAGATCTGAATCGATAACCTCACGGTGACGGCCGACGTCTGTCGCGGCGTAATTCATTATGATCGCCGTAAAGCATTTCCCAGCCACTTCTAAACCCAATTTAAAATCCAGCCTGCTGATGTCTACATCATGAAATATCTATTTTAAAACTTTCTCTGACCCATGTGCTGTGTTGCGCAGACATATGCCCGGGGTTCTGCGTCACCTGCTGCATAGCATGCATTCCTGTCTCTTAAAAGGCTCAAAAATGCAGCACTAGATGTTAAGTGCAGATCGGTTGTATAATTGCTAAATTATATTCTAAAACCAGTTTTGTGATCTGGGTTACTATACAGAGCCTTTGATCGTTTGCCGAGCTGTTCGCTGCTCGTATTTCTGACTGTCTTGACTGGCGTGAGTCTTTGAATTCCACCTGTCTGGTCCTCGTCTTTGGTCATGTGATCGTCCATGTACTTATCCGCTCTCATTTTGCGTCTTTCAGGCAAAGCTCGAGATGGACAAGTACCTGACGCCTCAGCTGCAGGAGTCCAAAAAGCAGTGTCACGAAAGTTCGGCTGACTTTTTCGTTGATGAGCATTGTTCCCCTTACAGCATCAACATGAACCTGTACCTCCCCGACATCGCCTACTTACGCACAGGTCTGTGCCGCCAACCTCGCCAGTCTGTCCCTAGCCATGGCAAAGGCAAACAGGTGAGCGCAGCCTTCTCTTCGGCGCCAAACTGTCCCATCCCGGCTCTTCCCGAATTCACTAGCATTTTCAACTCCAGCTCGGCGCCGTGCATGGACGGCCCCGAGTCTTCCAACGGGGTCTTCATCAAGCAGGAGATGCCGTCTTTCGAGCTTCCGCAGGACGGCCACCTGTTCCAGCTGCTCAACTCCGAGCTGGACGTCCCTCTTTCAGACTCTCACGGCCATGCCATGTCATCGGACGTCTCCCCCTTCCACGACTTGCACTTGCCGCACCAACAGACTGCCGCCAAGCCCTACTGCCCCATGCCTGCTCCGGCCTACCAGCTCGCGCCCGCCGCCCACTATCCCCAGCGCCACGCGCCGGTCAAAGCGCCGTACCTCCCGCCGTCGCCGCCCACTTCCGAACCGGGCAGCCCAGACAGGCAGAAAGAGCTCCTGCACAATCTGACGCCGCCACCGTCCTACGCGGCGACGATTGCGTCCAAAATGGCCGTCCATATGCCCAATCAGCAGGCGCCCACGTCCGCACAGGTACCCACGACAAACGGCACTGGGGTCATGCCGGTCCGGTACAACCGCAGGACGAATCCCGATCTGGAAAAGAGACGGATACATCACTGTGACTTTCCAGGTATGGAACGTACGCTCTTGTGTTCGCGTTAAATAATATAACTTAAAATTTATATTAATTAATAAGTACCATCAGTAAACACTTGCATGTGTTTCATCGTGTTTCTTCTATTCTTGGTCAATCATCAAAATTGATTCCAACTCTTACCAATTATGGGTATTTATATTATTTTTTGTGATAATAAAGGCCCCAGTTCATAGCTGTTTTCAGATATATCAAACTCATCGCATGTTCTCCCCGTGTCCACGTGGGTTTCCTTCGGGTACTCCGGTTTCCTCCGACAGTCCGAAGACGTCCTACCAGGTTGACCGGAGACTCTGAATCGTCCTGTAGGTACCTGCGACGGACCGGCGCCCCATCCCGGGTGTTACCATATGCCTTGCACCCGTTGAAGAGCTGGGATAGGCTCCGGCACCCCTCACTGTAGATTAAACACAATGAACTGAACAAACTCAACCCCCTCTCTACGTCGCCCTGTTAATAGTTCGAGTAAAGTCGACGAAACTTGCACAAATCACAACGCATCAAAATAAAACCCTTATAATAAATCGATCTCTATTTACTAACTCAAAAGCATGAATATCCTATATTATCCGTTATACCAAACCGTTCCACCGCCGCCATGCTGCGTGTTTACCAGTTGCTTGAACAGTTTGAGTGCATGACCATAAAACATAAGCATTAAACGAGCAGAAAACACAGTCCCATGGTGAGTCCTTCACTCACTCCTAAGTGTTTTGTTTAGTAGCTTTTTCATATTCAGATCTACATAATAAATCAGCCGGGCTCCTTCCACTCTCCGGCCCGAGCACTCTCTTCCTCTCCCCATCGCTTCCTCGCCGAGACCAATTGGCTGTTGAATAATTCAGACCCAGCCAGAGCCTTTTAACCAGGCCGAATTAATGCGAAGGAGCTGACGTCAGCCCTCCGATTGTTATTGAATCCTGTTGCTTTGGATTGACCGACTAAATTGTAAAACGGGCCGGCATCACGACACCATTAATAGTGCATTTACGCTAAGCAGTTCATCTGAAACGCCACGCTCTGCAATTTAGAGCCCATCACGGCTTCGCTGAGCGGAGGGGGGTTTACAGCTAACGAGATGAGATTGGTTTTAGGCGCACAAATGGAATGGAAACATTACCGAAGCCAAAGAAAATGTTCCCACTTACTTCTGAAAAAAATGTGTTTTCACTATCGGTGTTGTTGATCTTGCATTTAGAGCTCCTTCAAAATATCAATCTTGGATTTTATCTTCACTGCTTAATGTTTTGTAAATAAAGCCTGATTTGATCAATTCTTGGAAGTTCAGGTTAGTTGAGAAGCACTTACTCGTATTTGGTGAGACCATGCCGATAGGGCTACTTTGGGTGTATTTAAGTCGTGGGCTTGGCATCCCCATCACTACCACCATTATAATTCCGAGTGTCACCCGGCTGACGTGTCCAAGTCCAAGTGACACTTGGTGTGTCTGTAGTCAGTTTACCAAGTTAATCTTCCTATATGTCAAGTAAGTACTTAACATCAGGGGGTACAACCTGACCTTTGTGTTACGGCTGTAGTTCTTTTAAATGCTCTGCTTCTCAGTGTTTTGACCCCTGACTTGTTTGAGTGCTCAATTGACTGTTTCGATTAGCTCTGTCGACAGTCTCTACCATGCTGAAAGACCTCACGAAGAGATGGGTTAAGTGATTGATAACAGCAGTACAGTAATTGACGATCTACAAAATCCTATTCACACGTTTGGGTCTAGCCGTGGAAGGAACGATGTCGGTGTTTCCTGATGTAAAAGAAGGATCACTGCTGAAGTTTGCTTTAACTCTAGAGCTCCGGGGTGAATGATTTTTCCGCTTTGCATTGTAAAGCACAGGTAAACATTGTTTGTTCTGTGTTTCAGGTTGCAAGAAGGTCTACACCAAGTCATCGCATCTGAAAGCTCATCTGAGAACGCACACCGGTAAGACCCCTCCTCGCCGCCCCAATTAAAGCCAGATTTACTCGGGCCTGTGGCGGCAGGGCCAGTGTCTTTATTTTGGGTGATTCGGGTCGGGTTGCTAGGCAGGAGAGAGCGCTTGGCATGCCGTCGCATTCATTCTTACTCGCTGCCTGAAAGCAATCCCACACCGAGTCGATAGGAGATTGAACAACTTGGCCGCTGGAAGCCCGTGCCGGTCATGAAAGGTTGGCGTCTCCAAGGTGTTGCAATTACTGTTATAAAACCAAGAGTCTAATCAAAGACTCAAAGTCTTGAGTCTGGGGAAAAATCATGCACAGCATTCGCCACCCAATTGAGTTTAATTTTTTCAAACGATAGACTTTTGGGAGTCTAAGAATATTAGCACGCTTGAATTCTAATGTGGTTTCCAGAAAGACTAGGTAGCAGGCAGGAACACGCCCCTACCAGGGTGCCAGTTTGTTTCAGGGCATCTGCATTCATTAACACCCACACAGTGAAAGGCTTAAGTATTGGTTTTATTTTCAATTCATTTTCATCAAGTTTTATCCTGGTCAGGGTTGCTGTGAGCTTGGACCCTATAGGATACAGTTGGTGCAAGCCAGTAAACCCTGTACTTAGAAATGCATCAGAGGTCTTCAGTCTCACACACACACACACACACACACACACACACACTGCGGTGCAACTATGCCACCCTGCACTTTCATTTAAAAAAGCATCCACTGATTGTTAAAAACAGATGAACAGTGAGCCAGCAGGTGAAGAAGTGACCAGTTTTCTTTAGTTTGTCTGCCGTTTGGTAGGTTCTCACTGCACTGCTGTGTTATAATTGGATACTGTGTACTAAATTGCCCTGTGTGATGTGTGGAATGCCCTGTAATGGACTGATCCAGGGTACCCAGTGTCCCCAGAATGGGACACGCTGTGACCCTAACCAGGTCAAAGCAGGAAATAAAGCGAGAAGTTCATGTATTAATATTTTGGTAAGGATCCAGAACTAGAAAAAATTAAAAACATTATAAATACAAAGGAAAAACAATTTTAAATGTATGTGTGAACTACGCATATTTACTTTATGATGATTGGTAAATAAATAAAAAAAATGAAGATGAATAAATGTATAAAAAAGTCTTATGGAACTACACACCACCCGAAACATTGTCGAAGCTTAATATGACAATGTTGTATCAATGATTACTTGCACTTGTAGATGCGTGCGAGTTCTAGTTAAAACATAGATGCCACTTTTCTAATCATGCAACTTTCCATTATTATGAGCTTTTAAAAGTCCTGAATGGAGGAACCGATCCAAATCCATACACGCCTTGTGTTTATGTTGAGTTCCTTTCTTTTATAAGTCTCGTTTAGCCATAAATGTTGTCAAAGCGATGGCACGCACACACCAGGCTGTTAAAGGAATTAAATGATCCCTGTTACCTCCCTGTAATTCCTAACTGCTGGGAGTTCATATTATCCAGCTCAAAAGTGACTATTAACCTGGCTGTTTTGAACCGGTACAACCAGGACGACGGGTTTTGTCTTTTTTGGCGCTTCACTTCTGTCTCAATGAGGCTTCACAATGGCCTTATAATCGCCCCAGGTACATCGTCTCCGGATGGAGGGTTAAAGCCCCCCAGGCCCGCTGTATGCCGATATGGGCTCGCCAAAACAAGTCATTACAGGATTTCACTTTCGGGGGCTCCCTTCACCTGCACCTAACTTACAGTTTAAGCAATTTCAGAACTAATTAGGTTTCAGTTTCACGTAAAACTTTTATAAATAATCTAATAGTTCGCAATATTGACCAAATGTTGTTAATCTGCTTTATACATAGGAATGGAGTGGTGTTTACAATTGACTTGATTTTAGAATAAATCACTTTTTTCCTTTGTCTTTAACAACTTTATCCTGGTCTGGGTCTGGTTATACTGGAAAACTCAGGAAAACCATTGAATGGGCACCAATCCATCACGGTTTCAGCTATACATAGATGCCCGGCCTGGATAATAGCACTGCTATGATTTTAACTCAGATCTCAGAGGGTGGGTTACCATAATAGCTCAATTATTATTTTCATAATGAAGTAAAATTATGAGAATTCATATTAAGTAAAAAGTATTATGAGATATATGTTAATGATGAGATTTGGTCGGCTTTTATAATATTAGGTAACTTATGACATCACAATGAGGCTGGTTAACTTACCTGTTGTATCATTGCTCGTCTAGACATTGTGATGAAACACGTCTTGACATCTTTACATCACGATCATGGTAGTGATTTTTTAAAACAACTTTGTAATACTTACAACGAAATGTTAAATCTTATCATAACACGATATAAAAGGCACATTTTTAAAAAACTGTACTACCATTTCATTCAACATTACACTAAGCTATTCACATAAAACCCTAATCTTATAGAAGCAAGGTTTCTTTTGTAGGATTTTTTTTTTCATTCATTGCTGACGATGAAAATATACGAAGCTGTTTTCATCACAGGATAAACATGTCATGATTCTATGTAGCGTTCTCTTAACCTGCATGGCATTAAACCGGCTCGCTGCGGGGATTATCAAACAGGTTCGGTTTCAGAAAGATGAAGCTTTGTTTGACTTCGCAGAACTGGCTTTAAAACATTTGAAACCGATGCTTGGGAAAGACAAACAAAAGTCGGCCGGCGCTATGTGTCTCTACGACAGCCCACGCATTTGATCTTGACAAGTCGGCCTTAGTGCCACATAGCTGTGTTTTGAATGGCTTTATCTTTGTGGATTTTGATTTTCCAGGTGAACTTACCTGTAGGTACCGTGCATTGTATCAAGCACAGGTGTCACTGTGGTTACCGCGTTGGATCAAACCGGGGCTGCCTGACATAATGTCTGCTGGAGCTAAAAATAATATCTGAAAAATAAGTTCTCAATGCGAAGCCATTTGTAGCAACGTGTTTTCCAGACATGATTAAAAGTATTGTTTGTGTTTTTGTTGTTTTAGGCGAGAAGCCCTACAGGTGCACATGGGAAGGGTGTGACTGGAGGTTTGCCCGTTCTGACGAGCTGACGCGCCACTTCCGCAAACACACCGGAGCCAAACCGTTCCAATGCGCCGTGTGCAGCCGGAGCTTCTCCCGCTCCGACCATCTCGCCCTGCACATGAAGAGGCACCAGAACTAAACCCGGCAACACACACTTATTCAGAAAATACTCACATGTACACCGACAATCACTGACACTCATTCTGTACAGACACACCGTTAATTCGAAGAGACGTCAGAACGAAGCGTGGTCGGTATAGGACGAGCCTTCTGTGTGGGGCTGAATATTTCCTCTCGATGTTTGAACAACTTTTAGCGCTTCGTCGTCGCCATGGCGTTCTGCATCTTATTAATCGTATACGTCAGATCACTCTAACGATTTCGTCGAAAGGTTTAAAAGGTCCGGGGGATTTAACGAGCTTTATATAGCATCGTCTTTGTGTGTGGTTTTTAATGCTAGCGTCTGTACGATTCGACGAGGCGGTCCCCAGCCGTGACTTTTAAAACGAACAGCTGCAGTGACAAATGCATTCAGTCATTCAACAACTGTGACCAATAGTCATATATTATTAAAACATCTCCCCCTTGCACCTTTTAAGAATAGATACACTTCTTTATTCCTTCTCCATCTTTTTTATAATTAAAGTATCCCTCGACTACTCGATCTTAAAAGGATCTAAATAATTAAATAATAAAAGGACTTTTAATAACGGTGTTTTAATGTCCGACAAATATCTTACAGTTCTATCGTTTTACTGTGTCTGTCTTAAAATTGTATACATCTACAAATATGTATTTTAAAAGTCCTCTTCATCTGTAATAACACTCGCTAATTGCTATTCAACCAAGTCAGCTTGCTTAAAGCGTATTAGTTTGTTTACCACTAGCTAATAATAGTGCATTTTTCATCACCAGCTACCAACTCCCAGTAAACAAGCGTGAGACTGTTTTCAGCATTAAGCCTTATTAAATTATATTATAAAAGCTTTTTATATAATCATTTTTGTAAAATATTCTTTAATATTGTTTTCTATGCAGGTATTATCATCACAGCTAGCTTGCTAGCAGCTAACAGGCAGATGAAATAACTTGGAAAAATAAGCTTGCTTACGTCCAATGAATATAAGGAATATAAAAGATGTTACAGAGTCTTCAATTCTCAAAGCATATTCTTAGTTATGTCATAGTAGCGTGAATTGAGTTCTGTAATAAAGTAGCTAATGTTAAGACACAACTATCTGCTAACTGCTACAGCTATCAGCTCGCTAACTAGATAAAGCTAGTGTGCGTTAGTTCTGCGTAGAACTAAATGGAACTAGATTTATAGCATTGCATTTTGAACTGTCAATTATACATAAAATCATAATGCGATAAGATTCGCATATAAAAGTTTGCAAGGAAGCATGCTAACTGCTAACGAAATAGCTCGGGATCTTCTGTGTCTTACTGTAATGGTTAAAATGTTAAATGTAATCGCTTCAAAGCTGCAAAACTGGAATTTCTCACACGCCAAGAATATAAATTTAGCATGCTAGGGATCTAACTGCTAATGACATAGCTTACAAGCTTTATCTTTTCCTAAAACAAATATAATTGGCTTAAAGCTGTGTAGTGACATCTCTATCATCAAGCTGAAACAAATCTTATTTCTAAACGCATCACCTAAAGCACACAAGTCAATTAAAATATAGTTCAAAGTTTTGGGATACTTTAATATGATAAACTAGTTGCACGAGTTGCCTTAAACGTTCAGTCTGCTTCCTTTTTTATTTTTAACCACGATCAATCCTTCTTCTGCTTACTCAGAATTCCACGAGGTGCACAAAGCTATGAAAAGGCTTGAAACTGGAACGAACAAAGGATTTCTTTGACCCTTTGAACTCTTAAGCACTACAGACTACAGGCGGCTTTTATTTTGCACTTGAATCAGTCTGGCAGCGCGTTCGAATGTCACTGGACGGATTACTGTTGAAACTGGACATCGATCACTCAAGTACCAATCCAATCCAATCACTGCTTTCTTCCGAGCCTCACTCGGTCCGACTGTAAGCCGACGTATTTATAGCTTCTGAAAAAGGATAATAATGTACCGCTACTGAGCTGCAATTACAGCCTGAATTATTGAAGGGCCGAGTATAAATGGAATGAGGGAATATTAATGCGATGCAGACAGCTGGATCATTTGTACAGATCTTCATACACAAGCATGCAGGCCGTTATGTTCTTCACGTCGTCGGTGCGGTAGCTTGAACGGAGAAGACCGTAACAGACTGTTCTTTTAAAGTAGAAACACATTTCATCTTCAAGTGCCTTCTGGGATTTTCTTTCCGATAGCAGGTTTTGAGTTAGAAAGGTCTACACTGTTTACTGTTAGCAGGTAATTCACTGGTTCACTATAGCAACAATTTGGATACACGACTTCTATTTGGCTGCCTTTTTTATTCGATTTTTTAAAGGGGGCTTATCTAGTTCTTCCTGTAAAATTAACTTATTTATTGTGTATGCTTCGTGAAGTGAGAACTTACAAATAAGACTTTTTTTTGTTAACTACCTTAATGTAAATACTTCTCATGTTGTAAATATTATTTGATCGATTCGTTTTGTTGCTCTTTTTTTAATGAAATGGAGGGGCACCGATATATTACTCTGCATATTTGCGGTGTGTCTATTTTTGTTGTTTTGAATATTTTTTTATTTTATACTTATTTTATAGATTTTCAGATTGTATTTCTAAATTGGTTGTCTTCATGACAGACGTTTTTTTGGCAACTGATTTAAAAAGAAACTCAATAAAAATCAAACTGACATTTTCACTCGCTTGCATTTTAGTTTGTTTGAAAGTTATATCTGTGATATCTCTAACTTGTTGTTTTAGGATGAAAAAGTGGTGATCTGGTTGTATATTTTTATGGGGAAAACTACACAACATGGCAACACGCGGTGACTTAGTGGGTAACACTGTCTCCTCACAGCGAGAAGGTCCTGGGTTCAATCTTAGGGTGGGGTGATCTAGATCTTTCTGTGTGAAGTTTGCATGATCTCCGGGTACTCCGGTTTCCTCCCACAGTCCAAAGACATTGGAGACACTGAATTGTCCTCTAGGTACCTGCGATGGACTGGCGCCACATCCAGTGTGTTACCGTGTTTCTTGCGCTCGTTGAAGAGCTGAAATAAGCTCCAACACCCCTCCCGACCATGATTCATATAGGACTGAATGGACTACACAACAGTGCAACAGATAAAACAGAATTACTAATACAAAATTGAAAAGAATTACAGAAACAAATGTTACATGGAATAGAAAAGTACAGTAGAATGTAAGAACAAGTTATCTGACTTGCAACATAACATGAAAAAGAACAGAATGGGTGTTAAACTAAGTTCTATCATACATTTATTCACTGTTTTACCCCCATTCCATCTTACTGGGGATCACGGTGGGTCAGATTTACTAGGCTATAGGTAGGACACACCAGGGCAAACACTCACGCTTGTACAAAGGGCAATTTTGTATCTCCAGTTAACCTGACTGCGTGTCTTTGGATTGTGGGTGAAAACTGGAGCTCCTGTAAGAAACCCATGCAGAAACGGAGAACATGTTAACTCCACACACTCCAGTTGAAAATCTAACCCAGGACCCAGACAGTGCCACGCACCAAGCTGCAGGTTAATTGGAGACACTGAACTATCCTACATACATAGCCACTATGATGTATAGACCAGTGCATTGTAGTGCCGGTCCCCAGCCCGGATAAATAGGGAGGGTTGTGTCAGGAAGGGCATTTGGTTTAAAAACTATACCAAATCAATGATGTAGATCATGATCCACTCAGGTGACCCCCTAACCGGAGCAGATGAAAGAAAAACATAGTTTGAAATGTAGTGTCCAGCATTCTCAGGTGTCCGAATTCTTCTGGCTTTGCAGTGTTTGGGCTATTTGTTATGTTTCAAATTTGCCTTACATTACTATTTAAATTAAAAAATCAAATTCTGCTGTGTCATTTGAAACAGTCCGGGCATAATAATAATAAAAAAAAACCCTTTAAGCCATATCTTTACATACTTCAAAACACGTACCGCCTTGTAAAGTGGCAGTGATTAATACCCAGCAAAGTTTACACTGTTGCTCGTTGCTCAGGCCTGAGGAGGAAACACATGTTGTTGCCACTGTTCACTGAGCAGCGGGGAAAGACGTCCTGGAAAACCAGAGCACAAGCGGTTGTGGTTTATGAATCACTCATGCGTGCTTGTGGATGTCAGGTTTATCAGATGGTTGTCAGTAGGAATAAAAATAAAAGAGCAAACAAAACAATCTGTTAGAAATCCCATTATGAGTGAAATTCAATGGTACAACTCTGCTGAAGTCAGGTTCAATCTTGTGGGAGAAATATTATTATTATTATTATTATTATTATTATTATTGGGAGCCATGGTGGCTTAGTGTGTAGCACTGTCTCCTCACAGC
>JAYDZG010000013.1:5746183-5758095 GCA_034509265.1 Microcambeva bendego
TAGTTAAACAGTCCTTCTCATCGTGCTGTTCACATTTTGACATCATGAGACCAAGACGACACCTAACAATTGGTCAACAGTATCTCACCATTGTGACGCTTCAGACAGGATTTTCTCAGACTGAAGTGGCCACTGAGCTTAGAGTGTCACAGAGTGTCATCAGCAAGCTGGACCAGAGATACAGAGAGACTGAAAGAGTCCCAGAAAGGCATAGAATTGGACGTCCTTTGGCCACATCACACACTGATGAGCGCTTCATTGTGAACAGTGCCCTGTGGAACCGGATGATGATTGCCACACAACTCCAGACACATTTAATAGAGGTGTGTGGCACCCAAATGTCACGTCAGACCATTCAAAACAGTTTACATCAGCGTGGTCTGCGTGCTAGATGACCTAGAAGGGCACCAAACCCCACCACCAGACACAGGCGTCATCGTCTTACATGGGAGCATTTATGCTGGACGACAGACCAGTGGGCCTCAGTGCTGTTCACTGATTAAAGAAATGATGGCCGCCAACGATGTTGGAGACACCAAGGAGACTTGCCTAAACTTTGTGAATGGTACAGTGACATGTCCATACTACTTAAATAACATTATTAATCCAGTCATTATGCTAAACAGGCCTAATTTCATCTTCATGGACGAGAATAAACTTTTTACGTTTTCTGTAAATGTCCATTAAAAGCCAAATAGCCCTAACATTTAGAAGTGTGTATATATATTCCTAGTTCCTGGAGGTAATCATTTATTTCGGTTGCTCCCATTGGAAAATTGTCGTCAACATTATTGATTTACCATGGATTTTAAAAATAATAAAAAGAAACAATAATTCAAGTTGTAATGTAATTATATTTTTTGTTAATGTAAATAATCTTGCTTTGTCTTGGATCCTATATTTTCCTTCACAGCAGACAAGACAAGAATAGAAAGTAATAGAATATTTGTATTCAGGGACCACTAGGAGTGACACATTAACCCTGATTGTTGAACTTCCTGTGCCACAACTGAGCAGAGGTTGTTCATCATATCTAGTTATCAGTTGGTTTGAGCTTGCAACCCTACTGTGATGGCTACGTTAGTGTGAACTTCTTATATTTAAAACATTCTTTGCTTGGGCTACTTTCCTAACTGGCAACCTATCTCAGGTGTACAATTTCAGCCAGTTCAATCAGGACTGTTTTCAGATAAAACATGTAACTCCTGCAGAGTCCCATTCTCTTATAAAATCAAACAAGGTTGCATGGCAGTGGTTTCATTGTAGTGCTTTAGCCTATCAATCAGAAGTGTGTGGTTTGAACTGTTTAGCCCTTGAGCAAGGCCCTTACCCCTCTTGGCTCCAGTGACAATATACAATCATTTGGACCTCAGCCTCCATATGCAGAAGATATGCAGAAAAAGAATTGTAATGTACTTTACACATGTATTTGTATATTTAAAAAGGCGTTCGTAGGATCATCCGTTTTTAAGTGTTATTGAAGTTATTTGAGTTTAAAGACTTCAGAGTAATACATCATTTATCCTAGCTTGCATTATGAATGCATAACGTTAAACGAGTTTAGTCCTACCTTGTACAGCAGACGTTGCACGTGCATGTAGGAATCAGACCCAATTGAAAGAAATTTGGTGAAAGACTCGTGCAATACACAAAAAACATAATCTACAGCTTTACATTTGAGCAAATAGTTTTTAAAAACATGTAGCAGTTCAGTATTGTCTGCTAAAGCTGACACCAGTAATTCTTCTCAACTGGCAATTTGGTCTCCCTGATATCCCAGGAAGTCTGAATGATAGATGGAACACAAAATTCAGTAGCGTGCAAGTTCTCCAGATGTCATCACCTAGTGTTGGATCACATAGTGTTGTTTTTACAAATTTGTTTAGGTAGTCGCTGACATCCTTGAACATTCTCATTTTATTCAGAATAGAGCCAGCAAGGACTTGTTTCTTTCTTTCAGCCAGACTAATTATACCAGAAAGAGAAACAGAAGAGAAGTGTTGGAGCGGTTCTGAAGGGATTACTGTCTTGCTTGGAGGCACATCAGGAGGACAGGTGTCTCAAATCTTTGCTACAGCAACGGCCTCCCAAAGCACTTATACATTTCACACCTGCCACCACCTATGTGATGTGTGCTGAAGACGAGCTCAGGTCTGGGTGCGGTCAGTTTTGGGTGTGCGCAGTAAAATGAGTACATGAGTTCGATTTAAATTTCATTTCTTCAGAACTGTATTGAATCAAATTATTGAGAATTAAGTTAGCTGGCTGATGTGACATGTTGGTGTGACATGGTCCGATGATTGTATGTCTCACAGGTGCTATTCTAAGAGCCAAAATAGCCAAAATTTAGATTCTTGTAAAGGTCCTGAACTAGGAAATGTGGCTGTAGTTTTATAATTTGTTTACCGTCATTATTTAAATTATCTTGAAGTATTCTACACGGTTCTGATGTTCAGGGCCTTTGTGATGGTTGAATCTATCTTTAGAACAGTCCGCCATTTCAGACTGAAACCTTACAAAGAAGAACGATGGTGTTTATCGTTATCATTAACACGTTTATTCGGCTCAGGGTCACGGCAGGTGGAGGGAAGAAATACCCAGATCAGGGTTCCAATCCTTTGCAGGACCCAGGTCATCCAGTCTGACTCCTTTCTGTGAAGACGCCTGGATTGCTGGATCACGTCTCAGGAGTATTTTCTTTAAGTTTGTTATTATTTATTGAATAATGTTGAGACATGCTATGGTGTTTTGTAGAGCTCAAGTATTAATAATTATAAGTCTTATTTCATTTAAAAATATACACGAATAAACACGGGCTTAATATTTCAACAAGGTACTGTATCACACCAGCCTAATCAGAAGTGTTTCACAGCTTGAGTAAAGGTCATTTATTACATTTTCCCCAAACATATCTTATCCAAAAGTGGTTATTAGTGGAAAACATATATTACTCATGACACAACATGACCCCTATTCGGTCTTGCGCAATGCTGCACACACTATAGATAATCTCATCGTCTTGTTTGTTGAGGTTGGTTAGCGTCGCTTTACCCTTGGCCCCTACAATAACCCATTAATAACCATTAAACCACACTTCTATATTGATTTCTATAGTAATTTGCTCAAAGTTCAAACTAATGAGTTACCACATTATCAGCCAGCGGCTCTGTAAATACAAATTTCAGCCCCGGGCTCTCGGTTTACTTGAGTTGTTTCAATGAAATTCTTTTCTAAAAATAGACATTAGCAACTATACAATAACACTCACAATGTACTTACATTTAGTAGCCATTGGTAGCTCTTTTAGGGCATTTCCCCAGAATATAAATAATAGTTTGTGACCCCCTTCCTCTGTAAATAGACAATCTGCTCGCCCATGGCTGAGCTTTTTGATTTACGACTGTGATTTAGATATTGTTTAGTTTGGGGTAAAGGCCTGAGGGTTGTGGCAGTTAGTGATAAGACCATACCGGATACAATCCACGTGCATCTACAGGTTTATCTTTTTTTTTTTAACAATAATGAGCGAAGTCTTTGCTAATTTGCTCAAAGTTTTTCCAGTTTAATCTGATTTTGGTGGTAAAGTGATGACAAACAGTTTAGGGAGTTTGGGGAGTCTACCTTCTTACAACATGATGAATGGATGCAATAAGGTTGCATCAATCATTTTGAAGCTATAAATAGTTGACTTATTTTTTATATAATTCTTTTGAATCAAATCAACATTTTTGCCCAACTTTCAAACACATTTTAATAATATATACATTATCATGGATTTAAAGTATATTATAGTAAAACTGTGCTAATAGTCAATGAGTTTCTACCTGTTGGAGTGGGTACAAGATACATGCTTCATATTAATCTACATGCGGCAGTATTCAGAGTTAACCTCAGAGTTCTTTTGATTAAACTATAAAACATAATTTACTGCAACTTTATACTATTTCAGCTGATAACTGGAATCTCATTTACATTTTCAGGATGTAGCAGGCTTTAATCCAAAGTGACTTGCAATATACCATGTAAACAACTGAGGGTCTTGCTCAAGGGCCCTGCAATGGCAACCAAGCAGAGGTAGGGGTTGAACGAGTGACCGTTTGCTTGCTAATCCAGTATCTTAACCACCAGGCTTAGAATTTTCAAAGAATTAAAAATATGCTTAGATTCAAATATAGTAATTGAGCAAACAAGAAGAAGAAGAGGAGGAAAAAGAAGAAGAAAGAAAGAAATGTCTTTACTGCCATTATACCTGCTTACCACGAAGTTTAGTGCAACACACTCCAAAAACATACATAAAAAATTGTATATACATCACATTTTAAATATAACACTTCCGGGGTACTCTGGTTTCCTCTCACAGTCCAAAAACATGCCACCAGGTTACTTGAATTGCTCTTTAAGTGCGTAGCTACAAGGATGCACAGAGCAGTGCACCGTGGTGCCGGTTGCAAGCCCAGATTTAATAGGAGGGTTGCCACAGAATGGTATCTTAAAAGTTAGCATTAAAACTGTGCCAGATCAATGAGGCGATAAGACACCTAAGAAGCCCAGAATCACATGGGACAAGATTAGGGTCAGACCTGTGCCCTGGAGTAGTGCAGCACCCATTCCGTTACCATATCTGCAGAACATTTATTATCAGAAATGTTAATCATGCCACTGCAACCCTGACCAGGATGAAGCATTCACTAACAATGATTTAAGTAATTGTATGTTAGCGGTTGAGTGAGAGAGTCCGATAGAAAAAACTGAATTAGATCCGATGTCAGTCAGAGTACTATCAAAGGATGGTCTTGATGCTGAATAGCAGTTGGCAGCATCCCAAACCACATTGAAGATGCTTCATTAATACTAAAGCAGAAATGAGCTCTTATGGATCTTATAGAGTTGATTTGAGAACTGAAGGGTCCCGGCCAAATACATGAAACACCATTTGATTCTTGCACAGACGATCTGTGTCCGTTTCTTTAAACATGGATGCTGCGGTGTTTTAATATGTTGTCGTGTAGTGCAGTAGCTGAACTGAAGGCATAAGCAATACAACATGAACGCTTGGGCAGATGCGTGTGTGTAAGAGTGCTTTCTAATTGAATTCCTCCTTCTATGCTACAGGGGCAAATAGGCAGCCTGTAATGTTAAACCAGCCAGGTTAGAAGGTCCATGCGCTGCAAGGCTAGAAATCATCTCATGTCTGTGTCTAATATTGAACGCACACTTGCACACGATTCCTGGTCTATCACGGCTGTTCTGGGACATCGTGTGGATGAGGACGTGCGTAGGAAGTGAGAAGATTTTATAATGGCCTGTTCGAGCCTCAAGACTTTTTTTTATTGTGAGTTTATGGTTTGCATACATGTGCGTGGGTGGACAACCGCACCGGAACACGTTCCTCCTCGCTGTTGCCCTCAAGGATCCTTAATGTAAGCCGATTGCTTCGATTTTCCCATGCTCTCGCCGGCTCCGGACATACACACGATCGCACATGATACACTCGTGAACATACACACATCCGCCCACGTGCTTCTACATACACAGAGGTGGTCTGAATGATGGATCAAACCCTTGATACCGAATCTCACCCCCCCCCCTCCATTTCACAGCTGTGAAGCTTTAATTTTTGACTTTCCGCACCGTGTTGATGGAACGCAACGTCCATAACTCCCCTTTTTAATTATTCTTCGGAGACTTGGGACACAATAGGATTATAAAAACACACCAACAGCATTATTCCGTCGACCTTGTGACCTCCCGCCTCTGCCTCGTACTCGCACACGCACTCTCGCTGAGCTGAGTGGGATGATCTACAAAGATACAGATGTTTCCCAATTACTTCCATCGGCACATACTGATCATGCTCTGTCTTTTAAAACAACTTAGTTTTTGTGTGTTTTTAACGGTTAGTATTTCCCAAACAAGCCTACACCTTGAATTTAAAGAATGATAATTGTACAGCTCATGTTTTAATACCAGATTACACGCTATTAATTTTTTAACTATTCACTATTAATATGTACTACAGTACGTTAAATAATAATTATCGTTATACGATCAGTGACTCAATTTCAACCGGAGCGGTGACATTCATCCCTGACAGACAACAAAGAATAGCCTTCAGGCAAAGGTGGTGTAATGGCTCCAATCTAATGCTAATTGCTTCATGTGAAAGCTATAGTGGATTCTGATTGTCATTACTTGCTCCTGCTTTTAACTCACATTAGCAGTTTGACAAGCACCATGCCAAACGGGACTAGGATTGGTTTTATAGTTCCAAATGTTAATCCATTGGGGATTTTAAATGAACCTCTGTGCTGATTCCTTACTCTTAATTCCTAAATGAATTCAAAGTCAAGTTGTGATGTGCACCAAGACCAAAAGTATGAGGACGCGTTAACATTTTAGAAGTATTTCCTTGCCTGACAACTTCTTATAAAATCGTAGGCGTAATTATGGATCGGTTCCAGTTTTGATTTTATAACAGCCTGTTCACGTCTAGGGTGGGGTATCATGCACAGATATAGTTCTTCTTTTAATTCACCCTAAAATGCTTTCTAGGGGGAAGATCAGGACTTTAGCAGACCAGACAGTTCTGCAGAATGTCATTTTCTAACCAAACTTCTCAGGTGAGTTCTCAGATGAGTGATGTCTGTTATTTGCAAAACTCAAATTAATTTGTCTGGATGCTTGATGAAAATATGATTTTTTTGCCAGAGAACAATTTCAGTTCAATATAATTAAATTTTGATTTTAAAATGGGTGGCACCGTCATCTCACAGCCAGCAAGAAGGTCCTGGGTTCAGCAGTCTGGGTTTTCTGCTTGCACCCCCCCCTCCCTGCATGGGTTTCCTATGGGTGCTCTGGTTTCCTCCCACAGCTAGAGACATTGGAGTGAGGTGAATTTGAGATTGTCTGTGGCTGTGTTTGACTTTTAACTTGAACTTATAAAGTGTAAAAACTGATTATAAAATCCAACTAAATTAATAAATTATAAAAAAAAATCTAAAAAAGCCCAGTTGTTAAGTTACTGGATTAGTAACCCGAAGGACGCCGGTTCAAGCCCCACTACTAATCGGATGCAGCTGTTGGGCCCTTGAACAAGGCCCTTTTAACTCACATTAGCAGTTTGACAAGCACCATGCCAAACGTGACTATGATTTGTTTTATAGTTCCAAATGTTAATCCATTGGGGATTTTAAATGAACCTCTGTGCTGATTCCTCCCTTCCTCTTAATTCCTACATTAATTTAAAGTCAAGTTGTGATGTGCACCAAGACCAAAAGTATGAAGACGCTCCCACATTTTATTAGTATTTTCTTGTCTGACAACTTCTTTTATGCTGCTGTTGGGCCCTTGAGCAAGGCCCTTTACCCTCAATGCTCAGAATGGTTACTGTAAATATTGTACAATGGTGAAAACATCTCAGCATACCAGGCCTGGCACCTCAACCTTGTGTTATCCACAGATTGGATGCCTATATGGATGATGATTGGATTGTCCTTTGGGTTGAATGACAGATGGGATTCCCCTTAACTGATGTATGTATGACCTCTGTTGGGTAATCGAGGGTGCCTGGATCAGAGGCGAGGGATAAGTGCATGGGTTAATTTTCTAGCAGATGGAGTTTGTATGTCAGTAGTTATATACAGTGATGTATAAGTCATGCGTAGGGTTTCTGTAACTATGAAAAAACTTGTAGTCGGTGTAGCAGAATGACATGAGATGCCTCCACACAGGTGATGGCAGGGGTGTGGAAACTGTCCCTGCTTTATTTACAATTGATAAATACAATCAGAATCATGGACCTTTGCCAAGGTATTGTTTGTTTTGTGTGTGTGTGTGTGTGTGTGTGTGTGTGTTTAATACATCTAGCTTGGCTTTATGGTGATGAAAAAGAGTTTAGAGAAAGACCAAGGAATCAAATCCTGAATTAAAGTCTTCACTTGACACTAAATCATTATCAGATATGAGAGTCTCAGGTAAAGAATACATGACAGACAGCTGCACTGTCTTTTTTATTCTGAGCACATAATCTCACCATCTGGGCTGTTCTAAATAACGAACAAGCGTACCAAGCTTCGCATGAATCACGAATCAATCAGCAGTAGTGTGAAATACTATCTCGTAGAAGTAAATGACTTTATCACTAAGATAATGTGATTTTTTTTATTTAATGTTAACTGTATGGCCAAAAGAATTTGGACACCTCATGAGCAATTCAGTTGTACTTTCTTTTCCACTTTTCTGGAAAAGAAAATTCCACAGTTGTTCTGTTTGAATGAAGGAATGAGTTCAGGCATTTGATCCCAAAGGTTAATGAAGAGTCTTTTCCAATTTTCACTGTATGTACAAGCTTGAAATTCCGTCAGACTTGCTGATTTATTCACCGATCAGGCATAATATTATGATCACCTTCTTCTTGGTCATCTCTTTGGCTTGCCCAATATGCAACTGTGATTTAGAATACTCTTCTCATGCACTGTGTATTCCTGACACCTTTCTAATAGAACCAGCACTGTTGGATCAGCCTCCACCCATGAATCAATGAGCTGCCCATGACCCTGTCGCTGGTTTACCACTGCTCCTTTCTTGGACACTTTTGATAGATATGAACCCCACAAACATTTTAAATCACATATTTCTTTTTTTATTTTGTTTGAATTGTAACATTTGTGGCATTTTCTGTGGCTCAACTAACAATATTAAATTTTTTAAAGTGTGTATTATTGTAGCACAAGAACTGTTTTTGTACCACACACAACCCCAGAGTCCCCATGGTCCAAAGAATCCTAGGGTCACCAAGTCTAGAGTGGTGTAATATCTCCAGAGTGATTGATCATAAAGTACTGAAACGATCTCCGGAGCACTCCAAATGTCTAGTGTTTAACCCAGGAAATGCTTTCAGAGATGGTGGGTGTACATCCTGTCAGTCCAGTTCCTAAATCAAGAAAGGCTGTAACAGCACTGAAGAGAAGGACCAACTTCATTTTATTGCCAACAGATTTCAAATTAGATGTTTAACAAGCACATATGGATTTGATATCCAACAGTCCACATACTTTTTGACATTTAGTATTTGGGGTCAAAACCTTTCTCTCAGCTACAATTCGCCTCTGGCTCTGTGCTCTCAGGAATGGGCGATAGATTCAGTAACTCAGATGACACCTGTTTCAATTTCGTAACATTTTCTTTTCACTTCTGGGGTGTTTTTCTTGGTGGTGATTCAATATGAGACACGACAGCAACATCATCTTGTTCTTATCATGATTCACATCCATGCATGACTATTCTCAAATCTATATTAGTGTTTACATTTGAAATGCAAGATATCGAGAGTATATCAAGCTAACCTTGTGTAACAGAGGTTTTCCTACGTATGCACACTAATTACATTTTATTTATTTTATGCAGTCATAAAAACACACTAAAATGTAAAAATCACTTTTAGATATTTCACAGATCAGATTGATTCTATTTGAATAATATATATATATATATATATTTACAGTAGGGGTGTCCTACTGTGTTTTTACGCGGCTTTAATATATTATATACAGTAGAGAAAGCTGAAAACTACAGTATTATACAGAAGTCATATTATTCTGATTAGTATTATACAGCAGTAGAATTTTTTTTTTGCAAATAATGCTTAAAAACTCATTGATAACTTCAATTTCCATGATGTATGGTGTATTTGTGGAACATTACCTCTCATGTCTGACACAAAGAAAAAAAGATTTGCTCCTCCCATCGAGGTAAAGCTTAAGCTCACCTGACTTGACTAATGTCGTGTGTGTTTTGTGTATCGGTCGAGGTCACAGGGGGCAAACGCTAATTCAAAGCCAGCATTTACCACAGGGACAGATTTACAGCTGCGATGTTAACGTACATAGCATTGAAAAGCAGGTCCGTCGGCTTTATGGAAACTGACAGTGATTGTCTTGCTTTGAATGAACCCCTGCACACTTCAGCCAGGCTTTACAGCTTGTCCTGTCTACAAGGCCTGTGTGTGTTCTCCCTCTCGTGGGAGTTTGAAACCCTTTTGATGCCGCAAATGCGCCGCAATAATGGATGACATAACGCAAACTTCAAAAACATTCTTTGAGGCACCATTTTCCTTCAAACAAAACCTCCCTCAAAATCGTTTTGACTTCTGTCTCCTACCGTCTGTCGCCTCTCCGGCTCTTTTTGTCATCACGTCTGTTCTTGCTCTGCCGCAACTGGCAATCCGACAAATCGCTAAAACACTATCAAAAGCACACCTCTGCAATTACGAGCCCAGGCTTTGATCCACGGAGCGTAATTTGCCCAGACGTAGCTTTAAAGGATCTGGGCCAGTTCTGTTCATAAGCTGTGTAAGCAGGGAGTCTTGGTGAGCAGTGAAAAAATGGACTAATGAAAACATCATCTCACTTAAAATGGTTTTAATGATCTCCAGAACACTTCATACAAGATCAGGCATGCAAACGGTGAACTTAAAACTAAACACATCATCTATACACAAGATTTAATAGTACATTGATATATTACGTAAAGTAAAACTTCAATTTCAATAAGAAAAACCTTCAATGTATCCCATTTGCGTGGCTTTAATTTAATAAATGTAATAGACACTGTGCTCTTTTTCCACATTTGACCTAAACAGTACCTAATGTGTAATTTGATGCCTGCAACACATACCAAGCAATGTCTTGACAGGTGCAAGAAAAAATGCAAAGTTTGTGGAATGATCAAAAACACCTGTTTTGGAACATTCCTCAGGTAAACAGGTGAACCAGACAGTTCAAGAAACAACATTTACATGTTTCACATGATATGTTTGGAGCAGACACTTGTTTTCATCTTTTTTAAATGGTAATTAAAGAGGTGTTGCTGATACCCCTTTAAACAATGATAAGAGCAGCTGACCAACCATACGTCTGTTCTCGAGAACTGGGGATACTGGAGTACCTATCGGAAACCCATACAGAATCAGGCAAAACATGACATTTTTAACTGACAGAGACAAAAGGATGAAAACACAGGTCCCAGGACCTTGGTGCTGTGTGGCACCCAAACCAAGCAATACCCTGTTGCTCCATGACATCTGGTTTTGATTTCGAAACAGACTATATTTCATTCGGCAGCCATCAAAAACAACTACAAAAGAAGGATGTTTATTTTCAACAGAGATTTCTGTGGTTGAGCTCGTAAGTATAACCGTACCCTCAGCACGGAAAGATAATACGTCTGCAGATTATGTTCAAGAACTATATGTAATTTAAAAATGAGAACAACAACGTGCCTAATACATAGACCTGTGGGACACCATAATATCTTTCACGCTTCAAACTTGGGGTCTTCAAGTTCCAGTACCAATCTGTAAAGCTCTATATTAAAGTGTCATAGTCATACAGGGTCAGTGATAAAAATAAAGTGTAATAACAAACTAAGGCAGCTTTTTTGCACAATCCAATGTCCCAATGTTCAATAGATATTAGGATTTTTAACTAACAGTTAAAATGTTAATGTCCCAGTAGTAGTCTAGTCATGTTGAGTAGTTTTGGTCTATTAAATAAAAGGTTGTGGGTTTAAATCCTGGCTCATTCAGGCATCAACTGTTGGGCCCCTGAGCAATGCCCTCAATCCTCTCAGCTCCAGGAACATTGTACAATGGCTAACCCTGCACACGGCATTCAATCTACCCTAGACTAGTCTTATCTAGTCTTCTTTATTTATTTTTGTCCAAATAATAAAACCAATAATTAATGGCTGCACAGTCTTCATGTTGTTGGACAGATTACTTGTCATGTTGTTGAACTGAACCTTTACTTTTTGTTACTTATAGTTTTTTATAGGTATAGAAAATAATGCAGAATAGAATGCCTTTATTTGACATTAGAAATATACAGAAGTACAGTACAACAATTCTTTTCTTT
>JAYDZG010000013.1:5789662-5800204 GCA_034509265.1 Microcambeva bendego
GGAAGGAAGAAGGCTAGTTAAAAACTCTTTAAGGGACTGTGCATATTCTGGAGTCTAAAATGGCTTCATGACGCTATACAGATATTTTATAATGTTACACCAAGAGTATTGTTCAAATAGGCTCAACTCACAGCCCAAAACACTACATAAATATTTAAGAGCCTCTTGCAGATTTACTAAGTTGCTCCCGAATGAAGCTTCTGCACTCTCAATGTTGCTCTCCCTAAAGGCAAGCTAGCCAAAACACACTCCTTCACACATCTGTTATTGATACGAGGGATGGCCTGAACACCCCGGCTCCACTATACACAGACAATTTAAGACCAGGTCAAGATTACTGAAGTAAAAATGGCTTTTATAAGATGCCCACTGCCTGTCAAACCAACGTTGATCTAGGAAAAGCAATGACTTTTTCTTTTAAATTAGAGCTGACAGGATGTGTTCCAGACTGCCACAAAATGTCACAAGGCTGTCTTTCCTGTTATGCCGACGGGTGATCAAAACTTTGATTACAAGGCTGTATGTGTCTGTGATTTCTCTACCACACCTAATCTGGGAGCGTAAGGTATAACTGGAGAACAAAATCTATGTTGAAAAATCTGTTTAATTATAGTTATTGTAATTGTGTTTGCGAAGTTGCTTTGTCTACGATCAGATGTGGATTCAGAGTGCCCATCTTAAATTCAAGTTGCTTCTAATTCTTCACTGAAAGGAACTGGCTACTTATACCATCTAGCGGACCAGCGTTACCACACCCCCTTCTGAAGGTTGACGGTTGTAAGAACCAAACCGAGATGCAAATAACGTTTTCCAAAGATGCGGCTAAGTCTTTGATCCTAGGAGTACTAAGATTGGTGGTTGGGCTGGATTTTTTCTTTTACCTCTGACATTGTATTGCCTAAACACATAGTTCATGTTAAAAAAGCTTCATTTGTATAGTACAATGAAATTCTCTTTCGACATATTCCAGCCTGTTTAGAAGCTGAGTGCAGGGTCAGCCATGGTACAGAGCCCCTAAAGCAGAGAGGGTTTGATGCCTCACTTAAGGGCCCGACAGTGGTGGAATGGCAAAGCTACAAATTACTCAACCTTTTGATTTACAGCACAAAGTTCTACCTACTGGATGTCCACTGTCCCTTATTTAAAACTATTACAAATTATAAGAGTGTTTATGCTAGTGTGTTGCCAACAATCACCATTAATAACTATTAATCCTCAGTTCAAGTAAGAATCAGTGCAGACTATATAGATGCAAGTTACTGTTAGCTGATCGTTTTAAATTATACTAGAAAATTCATTTTTTTTAATTACAAATTTCTTCTAAATGCCCAATATAATTTTGCAAGTAATAAAATGACATATACGATGATCAATATTTAAAAATTCAGAGTAGTCTAAAAATACTCCAGACAAGCCCATTCTCCGTGTTGGCCTCTCGGGCCCAGGTTGGATCTGGTGGTGCTGTATGGTCTCATACAAAGCGTTGTGTGCCAGAAAGATCTGAGACTGCCTCTTTAGTGTTCCTTCGGACGGCCTAAGACAGATGTGTGCAATTTGATTTGAACTGTTGAACCGCATGCTGTCAAACTGTTTATTATCAGTGGGCTTGGATTGCGCAATCTGTGAAGGACATTGCTGTTTGGTGATATTGTGCAACAGTGCAGAGAAGACCAAGAAACAACCGTGAAAAAGAGCAAGGGGGCTCGTAAAATTCAGACATTTAAAGAGAGTTGACCCACCACCTGAAAGTTTGGTATTCAGTCTGTTTACTACAAATGTTCCTACATAGTAATAAGTGGGGTAATGTTTGTGTCAAACTTAAGCCCATAAGTTAAGCAACTGACTTTTGTTTTATGCTTCAAAGTGTCAATTGTGGAGCAGAAGCTTGATGGTTTTATTTATCTATTTTATTTACCAGGATTTAAATTTCATGTTTCACACTCTTGGCTACATTGAAAGATCCTGGACCACTCAACATTAGGGATTGAGCCCAGGGCCTTCTTGCTGTAAGGTGACGGTGTTACCCAAAATGTCATTTACATTGAAATTGTGCCATCATATTTTGCTCTATTTCAGCAAAACCAACAAAGTGTAAAAAGCAATAAGCATTTGACGTTAAAATAAGAGTATTTTTTTCTTGTTTCATTCATTCTTGTTTCATTCTTGTTTCAAAAAAGTGGCCATCACTTAATTATCATGGCACACATCTCAGTACATTAAAAGAAATATATAACAGCTTTTTTTTAAACGATAAGACATTGACAGCTAATGCGTCATTTACGATCTACCAGTTTGTTACCAAAGTGGTGCCTCAACTTAGTGGATTCTTTGAGAAATGCAATTTCTTTAGAACCAACTGGTGCATGGACTACCCATGTTTAAATGCTATTCTAAACTGTGTCTGTATTTGTGAGTGGATAAATGAGTATTTGACATGTCCAGGGTGTATTTCTGTCTTGTGCCCCATGCTTGTGAAACTGGACTCATTGTTATATCCATTTTCTGCCTTTAGTGGATGCTTTTGTCAAAAGTAACATACAGTATTACCGTTTTAAGCAATTAAGGCTTAAAGGCCTTACTTACAGTGGTGACGTTTGAATGAGCAATCTTATGATTAATCCAGTATCTTAACCTGAAGACTACAACTTCTTTTTTTTTTCTTTCTTCCTTCTTTATCTTAAAATCTAGTTTCTGACCTCAGCACCCTTGGCAAAACAGGACACTGTTTAACAAATATAAATGACAAATCTGCCTCCCAGAACTTGCTCTAATATGTGCTCAATAGGGGTGTGTTCTGAAACAGCCACCCTCTGAGCAGGACAGATTTTTTTTTTCTGTTCATGACCATAAAGGACCAAAAGGTGCTTGCGCTGGATCTGCTAGCACAGCTGGAAGAGATCTGTCTGCATTCCCATCAGGCCCTGCAGGCTCTGGGGGGCAGTGGCTGGCCCTCCCCAGCTGTCTACAGAATTGTGGGAAAGCTCTGGCTTCTTCTAAAGCGCTGCCAGAAAACACTCGTTCGGCATTGTGAATGCCAGTGACCAAGCAAGCCAACCAGCGTGACCACTAAAGCACTAGGAGACTGCACATCACGGTTCTCAGGACTGACAAGTGGGGTCTTGAAAACAGAGAAAAGAAGAACTTAACTTTGGTTTTACTTTGATATTGTATATTCTCTGATACACAATGAGAATAAGATGTTTTAGAGGTTTTACTACAGAGTTATGTGGTAGCTATGCAATCATTAAATTGGTAAGAGGTTTCTTTTTCTTTCAAGTTAGTGCAGCTAAAGCCTCCTCCATCACCTGTGCAGTCCTTGCAGACCCCTTCTTTTTGCCCATGCTGTCTGCACAGGCACCTCGGTTTGCTAACCAGGGTCTTTGCATAGAGTTTGAAAAGCCCACCCACTTAGTACGGTCATTTTCCCCCACTCGGCAGACATAGTGACTGATTCAGGCACTTGGAATTGGACAGTTGCAAAGTGGGATGTTCCATTAGCACACCAGTGCTGGGGTTCGAATCTCAGCTCAGGTCTGCTGGGTAGAAAACCAAAGGTGGTAAAATACTGGACTGGAAAGAGGGTGGGATCTTCAACGCTGTGTAAAGACCCTGGTTAATAGTTGGAGGCACCTCTACCTAAGTAAAGGAATGCAAACATTGGTGGATGACTCTTCTTGAGCACAACTAACTTGCACCCAAAACCACCAAAGTATGTGTCAGGCAAATAAACTCTCTTCGGAACGTCAATGTAACTTCACTCATGTAACTTGGGGGAAAATGCAACAATGAATCCATATTAGTAGAAGGGCTGACTTTGAAAAAAGGTACAAATACATTTCATGCAGTGGCGTACAAAGATCAGGAAAAAGATACTATGATCAGATTAACTTTCTTTCACAATGTGCCTGACAAGAGGGGGAGTACAGAAACCTGGTGGCTTTGTTTTGCTGTGGGGGCGCTTTTTGGTTTTGGTCCACGTGTCAGATCAAGGGTCAATGTAAATCAATAATGTTGTTCTGACTAGACTTTTGATCATCAGCAAAGAACATTTCTATTTTATTTCGATGTAGAAAATATGTTACTTACTTACTTAGTTAGTTAGTTAGTTAGTTAGTTAGTTAGTTAGTTAGATAGTTAGTTAGATAGATAGATATATAAATAGAAAGACAGACAGACAGACAGATAGATTTGTGTCAGTAAATCAGGCCTACAGGTCCGTAGAGTTACACAGTTTAGAAATATTCTACTTGTGTAGGTTAAGCTATTGGATTTTAACACTGTTGTTGCTTTAGTCAAGTCAAGTCAAGTCAAATAGTTTTTTATTGTCAATACTTCAATATGTACAAGACATACAGAGGATTGAAATTGTGATCTCTGACCCAAGATGTAGCAAATAACATTTAACGATACATAGATAATAACTAAAACAAGAAACTAGAGTATACTGAATGAAATAAACAATAACTTATAATAGAGTGACGCAAGACATACGATAGAATACATAAGAGAAACAGTAAGACACTGAAGACGAGGACGATAAGGTGACATGGACACTAGCAGAATTAATATGTAGGATTAAAGTGGCTTGACAGTGCCAGTATCAACAGTAGTGCAGGTTGAATAGCTTTAAGGCTGGTTTAACGTGAACAGTTAACCACATTGAAAATAGTTTTTATACCAAAGTAATCTAAACAATAAAGAAAAGAAAGGATTACAGGACCATCAGATAGAGCATTAAAGGCAAAAGTGAAAAAGAACTAATAACAACAACTGCTAGAAGTATGCAGCACATTTTGCTGCGCTCAGCTTATCCTCGGGTGACGCCTCAGACTTTAGCAGACTTTCTTTATAAAGTTTGTCTTGTCATTCTTCTTCAGTAAACTTTATCGAGCCGCTAGCTGTACCAAGTCAGACAGCTGTGTTTTCCTCCACCTCTACACATATTTGTACACTTCGGGACAAGGACTGTTTTTCTCCCTCCTCCTCTCCCCTGATCCGCAGGAACATAACATCTGCAGCTGGTACTACAAACAGGGAACGACAGTAAAAAAAAAAGAAAAGAAAAAAAAAGCCAGAGCAAGCCGGGACGTCGCTTTTCATGTGCATCTGCATATACGATAAACTCGCGCTAACACGCTAACACCAGTTCCACATGCCGTCTCTGCAGAACACAACAGTTGATAAGTAACAGACTGTTAACTAGTAACCAGTTCCACATGTAGCTCTCTGCCTCCCTCCCTCACAGGTCCCCTGCACCAGGGTCAGGCCCCATCAGGAGGGCTCTGGGAGCGCGGGGGTCAAAGTTCGGCCACAGGAAGCGCATCCGCTGTGTGTTCCGGCCTCCGGCTCTTTCCAGGGCCGGGTTTAATGTGCCTGGCAGTCACCGCTAAGAGTGCTGATTTCCCGTACGCTTCACAAATCACCCTGCCACTTCGCTTTCAGTTGGTCTGAGTCATAGACAAGTGTGCATGTGTGTGTATTTTGCGGTGCATGTGTGTACGGTTTGATGTGTGTATATGTTGGGTGATCATTTGGGTGTTCGTGAAGAAGACAAAGTCCTATCGGGTATGGGCTGCGTTAAAATGGTGATGCTAATAAATGATATAATATAATTGAATAAAAAAAACCTTGATTAAGACCTTGATGAAAATGATTTGCTACATTTTGAAGTGTCAGACAGAGTTTTTTTGTACAGTGGTGGTTTAGAGGGGAACTGTCTGGACTACCAGTCGTATTTCCTGTAAGCTGTTTAGTTTCACTGTCGCAAGTCTAAATGAACAGTTTTCTGTGACCAAATTTGTTTTGGTTTCTTTAAAATGATATAATAAATCATGGCATCAAAATATACTTAGAATTGGTTGGTTTACCGGTATCCTTTTAAAATCCTTCATCATTGTGGCATGGCCTTCTCAATCCTTCTCAATGACTTTATGTGTTTGTTTGACTGCTTGTATGAGACAGATGTTAGAAAGTAGAAGACTGATGTTCACTTGGAACTATTTTTGTAGTCCGTATGTGACAAGCTTATAAATTGGCCAAAAGAACTGTTGTATATTTTTGCTCTCACTGATTCTGGCAATGATCTCAATTTTACCAATCAATTTCTATTTTTGCCTCAAATATTAACTGCACCAATCTTAGTAGAGCTAGGCATGCTTTATTTACTTATGTTTTAATAAAATACTTGCAATACTCAAACCAGTTGTCTCATCCATTTGCTAGACGATCAACACTCAAAACCAAAACATCCCTACAATCTAGTAGCTTCCTTATTGATGACAGTCTATCACTGACATATTACACCTAATTTGGCTCAAAACCCCAAAACTATGCAAGCAAGATTCTCTTGTATCAGTATATTAGGTTACAAATGGTTTCCTTCTGCTTTTCTTCAACACTGTTTAGATCTTAAGGTTAGCAAAACCATCTAATGTTGACTCATGAGCTTCTTACAAATGGAGTCCAAACCGTATTTGAATGGCTCAGTGGGCTCCCACTGTATTAAGATAATTGAGAATTAGAGAGGAATAAAGCAAATGTATACATTAAAACTTTTTTGAAATATTAAAGAATAATCAATCAATACATATATTTTTGTATATTAGCGCCAACCTCTTATAGCCTAACTTCTCTTGGCTACTCTTTTTTTCACCCATTAAGTTGCTTTTTTCAATCAAATTTCATTTCAAATTCATCATAGATCTCTTAAAGATCTAGTGTCTGTTAAAACTGATGATTTGAAGTGTCTTAAGGGGACAGCATGTGCTCTTGGGTACCATATAACTGACAAGCCATTGTACTTTAAATCTTTAGGTTTGCACCTTCTTTCTAAGACTGAAGCACAATGTCCTCTACCACATTGTATGCCGGTTATGTTAACATACCCCCTCGTCATGCCCGTGTTTGCACTTTGGCCCTCATCCCTGACTTTTAACCTCTCTCTGCTGTACATGTGCAAGCCAACTACCACAACACAAAAGTCCTGCTGGAAGTAAATCTAAAAGACAAGCTTGGCCAGCGAGGTTAGCAGGGGCCTGAGACGTGGCAAATGTTTGCTTATATTTCACATGTTTCAGCTGTGCAAGGCTGTCGAAGATGAGTCCAGACCTCCCAGGCACCTTTGACCTAGAGGCTGTAATTTAGAGATTCAGGCAGGGCAGTACAGAACAGCATAACAGACATACAGTGGGACGGTTAAGGTGTCATGGTTGGTGGTGAGCGTCTCTGGGTTTTTGGAGGGTTCTGTGCCAGCAATGTAGTCGGTTGATGTGTTTGAATCTTAAATGGAGATATTACTTCATGTTATACATCATTTGTCCAGATTCTTTGGCATTACTATGTTCAGCGTATGGTCATCACTTTGCAAATGCCATTAGACCTGATAGCTTGGTGTGGCAGGTCTAATATAGATGTCTAGTAATTGTATCATCACATCATTAAAAAGACAAGTCTGCTTGTAATTAAGAGTTAAATAACCACTATAACAGATATAAGCTCACTGCCACCAGAATTGGCTGGTCTCATTATGAATAAGAATAGAAACATTCTTTCTGACTTTTTGCTTCATAATGGCTTGATGTCACAGACTGTAGGGTGGGTGCTTATGCACTGTGACATTATTTTTATATCCGAGTACCACTTTATGGTTTATTTGGACTATTAACATAAAAAAATTCAAACCAAATCACCACTAAGCTTATACACTTCAGTGCTTTCGTAAGGTTTAGTTGCTAAACAATTATTTTAATAACTTTATTAATCACATCCTAATAACACATCTGCTTGTGAACTAACTGTCCTGCTCCTCCACTACTAATAACCAGTACATCCTTAGTCCAGTCCTCTCTGCAGCACTTATTGTTCTAAAGAAACATGCCTGGTATTTGGAAGAAATCCAATATAACAAACATCCAGTGAATGACCGGGAAAGCACTATAGGGGGTTCACAGAGTGTGCATACAATCTATACATGGTTGTCCTATTGCTCCAGATACACTGGTCGTGTATGTTTTGTAGGTGTTTATTAGTCCAGCAATCTGACACATGACATGTATTATTTAACGTTAATTCTCAGTTTTAATGCCTAAAAACTTCTGCTGACTTTAAAGAAATGAGCATTCTCTGTGGTGTCATTATCTATCCCTGTTGAACGTGTAGTGGTGTAGCTGTAATTGTAACTCACAGTACCTTTTTGCTGTGATTTACATTTTACATTTTGAAAGACAATTTTAACAACCTTTTTTAGTAATCCTAACACTGTGGTGTAATTTCCTCTCACACTAAGACTCTCACTAATACGTGTGTGTGTGGTGCTACCACAAACACACAAGGGCAACGTAATAAAGAATTAAAATTACAACTTAACTTCATTTTTACATTTTAGACAGACAGAAATTGTGTAGTATTGTTTTACACTTTTATAGTAAGAAAGCTAAAATATTATGTCGCTGGCCTTTGTGATTGTAGAATTATTACCTCTCATGGTGGTGTTAATAATTCTCATGGTGAAGCTATTAGAAGAGTATGTTGTAAAAAAAATACATTATCAAGAATGAGCTAAATGTTTATAGTCAAACAAAGGTTGTTGGGTATTTAGTATTTACTATAATGCATTCATGGACAATTAAAGTTTTTAAAAATGGTATATAATAATATAACACTGATAACAATGATCGCCAAACTCAAATGTACTCATTTTATCATTTTAAAACCACTTACGGTACAGAATTACTAATTAATTAATTAATTATGTGTAATAATTGGAAAGAAAAATCCAATTTCATATTCAAAAAAATGATTCAAAATATTTTACTCAAGTTTACTCAAATGACAAAATACTTCACTGTGAGATGACAGGCAACTCAGAGACGTGACAGCTCACAGACTGTGAGAGAGAAAAAACGTAAAGAGAAGAAGCAGGCGATGCAAACTAAACTTGGGAACTGACCTTGTTTTGAAGTCTCGGAAATGAGTGCAAGAAACGTTATCCTTTTTGCGTCCTTTTGATTCTCTGTCTTGTTTTCCTGTGCGGTCAGACTCTTGTCTATACCTCCTTCTCACTTCCAGTCTCTCTCTCTCTCTCCCTCAGTCGTTTCCCTCCTCCTCCGTGGGCAACTCAAAAGGAAATGAATGGGCAGCTCTCACTAAGCTGTTGTACTCTCAAAGTACACATCACATGACCATTGTGAATGAAGTGAGGGGGTGAACCCTTGGGCTGCAAGGCAGAGGACAATGTACACCCACCCTCTCTCTCTCTCTCTGTATGTGTGTGTGTGTTGCAATCGGAAATATTCAACCCTCTTACCCTAAAAGGTATTATGATGCTGTGTATAGAACCATACAAAGCAAGACAGAAAACAGTCTTGATTGCCTCTAAATGATTTTGGAGGCATGGAGTGAATCTTCTGACACCTCTCCGGTGGAATCTTCTGCAACTGCAAATCTAAAGATTGAGGTTTTCCATGGTTGATTTGGAAGTGTGCTTCCAGTTATCCCCATGGTTCATTTTCAACAATTTCACCACAAAAGGCAAAAAAAGTCACCTCAAATCATCACTAATCAACCTCCATGAATTTGATAATAGTATTCTTCATGTCATACCTGGATCCGTATGACGAAACAATTCCATTTTTAAATTGTCACTTCATAGTGTCCCTGTACTCCATCTTTCCAAGTTCTTACTGGCTTGTACCAGAACTTTCCTGTTCTTTTCGATCAAGAGTGGCGTGCCTCATGAAGTCATGAAATTTTAAAGAGTTAAGTGATTTTTCTATGTCTGCCACTGACACTTATTTGCCGTTCTAAGGAGCATCCGATGCGTCCTTAGAAGTGATGGCAATTCCAGCATTCAGTACGGCATGCATGCAAGGTAGAAGGTGCATGAGGTGGAAAGTAATAATTTACATGTACTCGAGTTACTGTAATTACTTTTACTTAAGTGTGTTTTGTACAAAGAATTGAAAATCGCTACAAACAATCTGTGAAACAATTGCATCAGGTAAATGGCTGTAGTGAACAGGGGTGCCAGATTACAGTGATTTTGATCCAAAATGTCAGTATAAACAACACCAAAATGCACAAGAAACCGCACAATCTGGCAACACTACACACAGCATGTACACAACGGAGATTCTCAAGCATACATGTCATATTATTTGATTTATTATTGATATTATTGATTTTTATATTAATTACTTGGACTAAAAGTAAATGTGTGTGACACACCCCTTGTTAAAAAAGTAACTTAGTAACGTTTACTCCAAATACGTTTCAAATGAGTTTTACTCAATTTTATACTCATACTCAATAGTAAAAACTCTATAGTAATAAAAGTAATAGTACTTTTACTTTTAGTATTCTTTCCATCTCTGGAAGCATGCACACACACACACCTCTTGCATAGTGTGCACCCAGCAGTACGTATTTTAACCACAATGTATTCTCTGTGAAACAACTATTGATGATTATTATCCGTTCAGTCGCAGCCGACTCTCGGTCACTTGATGGATCATCGATCCATGAAGTATTTCGGCAATGATAGTG
>JAYDZG010000013.1:5800673-5811464 GCA_034509265.1 Microcambeva bendego
CGGAGGAAACCCACGCGGACACGGGGAGAACATGCAAACTCCACACAGAAAGGACCGAGATCGCCCCACCCGGGGATTGAACCCAGGACCTTCTCGCTGTGAGGCGACAGTGCTACACACTAAGCCACCGTGCCACCCGAAACAACTATTATTGAGTCCTAAATAAACATTTTCTACTTTAAAACATATAATTTCTTAGTGAGAAAAAGTTTTCTGTGATTGTAAGTAGTTGGTGTCTGAAACTCTAACGGCTCCCTTATGGTTGATGTTGATTAGAAAAATGATTAACGACTTTAATACCCCTTGGTCCACATCTCTAAACATTCACTATCTGTTTTTGGATATATATATAATAATTGTGTTTTTTTTCCTTAAGGAAAACCAAATTAATATAACCAGAGACATGAATGACTAAAAAAAGAAGATGCAAGTGTACAAACGGCTGCAGGAGTGAGTTTTTCTCTCCCCCATCCAGCATAGGGATCCAGCTGGAAGCAGGCGAGTGGAAAATTCATTTGGGGTTTAAAGCAGACATCATTTCCTCATGGTGTGCACAGTCCAGGAGTGCTACTGCGGTAAAGATGATCACCCATCGCTGGGCCAATGATGGGTCGTGCCCAGCCAACACTTGATCATGCTGGACCAGTGCTGGGCACATGCTAGGTGACGCTTGGCAGATGCTTTGTTATGTGGAGCCAGTAGCTGCAAAGCAAACTGCATATAATTATTGAAAATTGAGATGTGAGTTATTGATTTGAAGGTTTTTTCAATTCCAGCTTGGGAATTGAACCCGGACTTGGGACTGGCACTACAGTGCACTGGTTTATGCATCCTAGTGAGTAGGTTCCTATATTGTAATTCCTTTGCTCCAGTTCATCTGGCTTCATATTTTTTGGACTGGATCCATAGAGCAATCATAAAGATCAAGGTGGTCTCACAGATGCTCAGCTGTTTTCAAGTCTGGTTAATTAGGGGGCCAGGGTAGTATTGGAAATCTTGATCATGCTCTTCATCAGGCTTATTTCTACCCCCGTTACATCGTCTTGCTGGAAGATTCAATCTGCCCAGGAAAATAATCCGCATGTACAAGTGTATGTGATCTGCAAGGATGGATTCATACCTAAATCAGTTAAGAGTGCCTTCAACACCTTATATTTTCATGAAGCAAGCTCACTAAACGTGACTTCCTTCATGAGCTACGTACCCCAGCTGTCAAAAGTACAAGAAGTAGTAGTTGATCCAATAATGTGACTCAAGAGTGTATTTCTCAGTGCCTTTGATACTAAACCCCCCAATTGTGGGTGTGTATTTATGGATTAGACAGACTTTGGACCTGTCATCATTGCGAAATTAAAAACGTAATAAGACTAATTATTAATATGATTAATTATCCTATTAATCAATTGAAATGGAAGGAACATTGACAAGCGCTGAAAGAAAGAGAAGTTACAAAGCTATTGTCATGTCTGCACTCCAGTGGTTGGTGGGTTGGCTGGTCTTTTGCCTTGGGCTGCTCAACATCATGCTCACCTAATGTAAGCCCCCTCACTCCTGCCCACTCACTTCTGACTTTCACAGTGTGTGTGTGTGTGTGTGTGTGTATGCAGCTACTCAGTAAGTGACGGACTGCCACAGACAGAGTTAATTGAGAAGGTCTGGGGGATGTGTGTGTGATTCTCTTCAGAGGCCACTTCTCTGTTGCCATAGCGACCTGCTTTTTACCTTGTGTCCATCTTGTGTTTTTGTGGAGGTGTTCTTGGAGATGGAGGGTTTTTCCGATCACTGTCTGCATCTAGTGCACTTTTGCTAATGATGTATTTTAATTAGTATGTTCATTATTTATTCTAAATTCTCTATTATTTCTCCATAATGAATGCCCTTTTATTTATGAGATAGATAAAAAATTAAGCAAATCCACTTTAAATTAAGCCCACTTTGGCTGAAAACCTTAAACCTCTGAACCAGGCATATAGCGCCAGTGCCGTCAAGCCGCCGAGGTGTATAGAGAAGTGTATCATTACAGATCTACGGAGCTACTAAACCTGCCCCACGTGTGTGTGTGTGTGTGTGTGTGTGGCCTGTGATAGGTGTCGGGGTGTTTTCTCTCTTTCACATATCAGACCCAGAATAATAATAGTTTTGATACACCTCTTATCATTGGTGTGGCTACAATTAGGAAACATGTTAAATAATGATAATAATACTTCGATTAAAGATTTACATAGTTCAATATGACCCCCTATAAATAAAATACAAGGGATTAAACCGTTAGGTAGAAATAACCACATGTTCATATTCAAAACTCCTAACCAGTGTATAACCCCTCTGTCAGAAACTCCAGTGAAGACTGGATCAGCCCTGTGTGCTATTGAGTTGTGACAGGGTTTATTTTCTATCAATCAAAGCAAACCCGGAAAGCTGATTGGACTGTTGACTTTGGCCTGGGCTCATCAGCTCCTCTGATTGAATTTCCAGTGACTTGTGTATGCTGTGCTCTACAATAACATTTGCTGAATGAGAGAAGAAAGCCTGGAAAAATCTGAAATGTATATTTATCGGATTGGATTACAGAGTTCGACCAGTAGCTTGGACTGGTGTCTTGTGGAAATAAGAATCTTTTTTTTTATTTGACGCTTGTGACAGTCATGCTGAACAAATGAATGGGGATGAGATTGAATAGGGCTTAAGATCGAAAGGTAAACGACAGGTTTTTGTAAAAGGCTCATTGTTTGAATGGTACCTGAGGTCTGACTTGGAAGTTGAAACTTTACATGGATGTCATGTCAGTTTGGGCTTTTACAGTTTTCAGCATTAGTTCTTTTTCTTTAAATTAAATGGACACTGAATAAAAATGTGAATTATTTATTAATTTATTTAGGCTTTTAGAGAAATATGACAAAGTGCAAAGTAAGTTGTGATGAATCACCAGATAGTTCCAAACAAAACCATAGCATGATGCTGCCACCACACTGTTTCACCATGTGTATAATGATGCGCAGTGCCTGTTTTTGCCAGACCTGGCGCTTGTGGATCTATGGGCGGTACAGTGGTAACTGTCGCATCACAGCAAGAAGGTCCTGGGTTCGATCCCTAGATGGTCCTTTCTGTGTGGAGTTTGCATGTTTTCACTGTGTCTGTGAGGGTTTACTTCGGGATCCTCCAACAGTCCAAAAACATAATTGGAGATAAACACTTTTCAAACCAAGCGTTTTTGATGACAGTCTGTAAGAGGTTCTTTAAAAAAAACTAACATTCTCAAAATACCAGCGATCAGTCTCCAAATAAAAGGATTCTAATTGGGATCCTCAAACAGTTTTCACACTGTTATATTTTGGTTGTAACCGTTAAGGGCAGGAGTCATCGTAATTGTTTGTGTTAACTTAGACTTAGTGGCATCTGATTTACACCTTTTTGGATGCTCAAAGAAGCTTTAAGGGACTAAGATTTTCATGGGATGGTGATGTTAAAGCAGTAATACATCAGTGGCTACACTGTCAATGAAAAAAAAATTGGAATTTGCAAAAAATACAGCTTTCCAAGAACCCTTGTATTATTACGTTATTGTCATGCTTTAATTTTGCACTAAAGCCTCTTGAATTGTGCTTATATTCAAAAAGCTTAATTTTGCATACTCTTTAAGTCAATCTCAGCTTCCCGTGTTTGTGGATAACAGACCTTTCTTCTGACAAATGTTTTAAAATAATGTTAGCACGGCCGTGACATGCAACTGTGGATTAGGAGACCATCTTTAACATTTATCCATCACTCTTTTAACAATCCTTAATGTGTGTGGTTACAAAATACACTAAATTATATCCCAAGAAAAAAGAAAGTCTTATAAAGAATGCTCATGCATGTCACGTTTTTGTGATTTTGTAGCTGACATTCATTTTGGTTTTCTAAAGGTGTTTGACTGTAACCGTAGCTAGGTTGCCAGCAGAGCTAGTGAAGTGTAATGCTAATGTAAAGCCTGGGGCTTTCTTATGCCTGACTGCTCTAACACCTGCCCTTTAACCTGCACATTCAGCACGAAGAAAAGCAAAACGTAATCCCAGTGCATAGTCAGTGTGTGTGTAGGTGTGAGCCTAAGGTGATTCGATAGGTAAATAATGCCCCTTTTGCATTTGTATATGATATTCTACAGTATATTTACTGTATATAAGTACAGTGTATTTGTAAATCTATGAACCCACATTTACCTGCTTGCCGCTATGTGTTATTTTTAATCAGGAGCTTGGTATATCAAAGTGGGCTGTATGGGCTTGGCAAGAAACACTGCAGACTGTTTATTGGTCCAGCAGAGTTGCCATTGGGGTGAGACATACCCAACTACTGTAGATTTTACCCAATATGAAAAGCTCAATAACTACATTGAGGCAAAATGATCATGTTGTTGGTAGAGCTAGTTTTCCACTGTTTAATGTTACCATGGTGTATTTGTTCTCAGCGTCTGACACAACCTGACCAACAGGAAAATCTCTGCAGGTTTGATACACATAGTTCTGTATTTGACTGAACCGTTCTGCTACTGTGCAATGAAAAAGGGTCTTAAGTGTCATCACTAGGTGATAAAAATGGGCTTGTACATTGTCATCAGCAGGTGGTCGTGGTAACTGAAGACACTCAACGATTTAATCCCAAGCACAGCGGCAACATCTCCATCGGTCTATCTGCCGTGTGCCCCCAAGGTTTGTGTTGGTGTGTGTACTGCCCACGTATGTGTCATGTCCCTAGGTGTATAATGCATTGAGAGCTGAATATATGCAGCTGCTCCGACTCCTAATGCACACTTAGTATGATATCTCAACACCACAGTTTGTTCAAATAAATGGCATGCCAAGTACTGTGTAAGGTACTATACTAAAAGGATTTGGACACCTTTCTTATTTATAAGGAGTTCAGATGTTTTAGCCAACCTCACTGCTAAAAGGTGTGTAAAATAAATGTAACACATTGCTGTGAAGGAACCACAGTATTGGACCAACCCCTGACCTTAACCCCACTGAACACCTTTGGGATGAAATGGAATGTGAAGTGTGAGCCAGATGTCAGTGCCTCAGATCAAGAAGCCAAATGCTGGCACTCATAAAGTCTATATAAAATGTAATAATAATTGTTGTACAAATAACTAACACAAACTTCAGAAGTGAAAAAGTATTTGCTCCTGTAGCTATTTACAGTAGACCAGCTAATACCTGATTACTGCCAGCCTTGTAAAGTACAACATTGTAAAGTAGACTAAAGGATTTGGTGACCAAAATAAGCTCTTATGAAAATCTTTAAATTAAAACAGTGGTGAATATTTCCATAAGTGGCTTATCCAACATAAATATATAAGGAATGCATTAGTATCAGTAAGAACCCAGACAAATAGGGACCACCAGTCAAATATCAGTTCATTCATTCAAGATAATTAACATTTACTTAATACAACAGAGGGCCCTGGCAATAATCACCTCACCTGGTTGATGGACCTTCATAAAGTTGCCAAGTAGACTTATTTATTTATTCATGTAAGGATATTTATTTGTAATCATCCACTTTTTCATAGTATGATTGAATTTTTATAATATTTCATTTTATTTTTTACCACAATAAAGAAAAAAAGCATTATTTGACATAAAAGTGCATTCATTAATATCAAATAGCCAGGATAGTGAAACATATCACATGGTGGATAGAATGTATTCTTATATCCCTGCAAACATATTACAGCCAGAAAGTGCCTCACTCATCCGAAGAACATGCTAATCACAGCACTATTAAAATAAAGACTGGGTAAAAAATCCAACATTTACCCAGTAGAGCATTTAACAACAATCACGATGTTGTTGGGATGATTTGCTGCTTTGTGACCTGAAAAAGTGCCATAATAGACATAACAAGAAAATCTAAAAGTCTAGACCTCTATTAAGTTGATCAAAAACCTTCCAATTCGGATAATTTCATAGTGATTCAGCAAATTCTTCAAATTGGTGATGGGTGTGTTGAAGACTGCTTCACTAATAAATGAATGACGAACACTGTTTAGTATTTCCTTGTTTTCTTCAGGTCAGTGGATGAATTTGTAGCTTAAAGGACCGAGTGTGGTGTTCACACTTCAGCATCGTTCATAATAATACAATGAATTATTCTGAACTACAGTCTGTTGTTAATCTGGTCTCTCTCTCTCTCTCTCTCTTTCTCTTTCTCTCTCTCTCTCTCTCTCTCTCTCTCTCAGTCTGTACTGTGGATAGCAGTCTTGCTACCACGGCAACCCAATGATCGCACTTATGAACACCTTCCAACCTCCCCCATGCCACATTTCTCTTTCTCTCACTCGTTCTTTCTCTACGTCTTCTCTTCACTAATGAGACACAAATCAAAAGATCACACGGCTAAAACGGCTTAAGATTGTTGACCAGTTTTTTTTTTCGATTATCTGTTAAGTTTATTGGCAGATCCTGTTAAGTTGATGATCAGATGTTGATCGTTTATCTGGAGAAGTGTAAGGTGGTTTCTAATTTTAGCTGTGCATCATATAACAAAGAAAACACATGGTTTCAGGTATTACTGATGCTTAGTACACCCTCTTTGGGTTTGAATGGGTGGCATGGTGGACGGTCCAGGTCTTTTCAGTGTGGAGTTTGCATGTTCTCTCCTTGGGTTTACTTCAGGTCCTTGGTTTCCTCCCACAGTACAAAAACTTGCAAGTGAGATGAACCGGAGATGCAAAATTGTCACTAGGGTGCATTGTAGTGCCAATCTCAAGCCCGGATAAATAGGACGGTTGCATCAGGAATGGTGTAAAAACCATGCCAAATCAATAATACAGACCACAATCCCCTAACAGGAGCCGCCAAAAGGATTCACAAAGTGTGTTTAAATAAGGAATAAAAGAACTGTTCTTTAGGTTTGAACATAGCTGATTGGTCATTGTACAGTACGATAGTTAAACATTGTACAGTACGATAATTAGAAGGATTGGCTTAGTTTTACCACTGTAACGTGGTAAGTTCAGAATCCCAGCGCTGGAGTGCAAGCAGAAAATACAGCTGGACCACCTGTGTGCCTGGATTTTCAGTAAAACAAGTCTATATACAACAATGCTTCAGTTTTCTCACTGTGTCTGCAATCAGGTTAATTACAGATACTCAAACTGCCCCCATGTATGTGTGTTTGCCCTGTGATGACCTGTTCAGGGTGTTTCCAGCCCTTCTCCTAGTGATTCAGACCCAGCACAACCCTGACTAGGATAAAGTGGTAGTAAAACATGTTCAAATGAATACACATCAGTACTTTGAAATAATAAATAGTAAATCTGCACACATATATACAAAAGGATGCGTGAGAGACGTGTGTATGTTAGAGAAGGACTAAGCTCCCCATATGCTCCGTTTAGAGATTAGGCATTAAAGTTTACCTGAGCAGACATAGCAGCTGCCATGTCTTGTTAACTGTAAGGGTGTGGGGGGTGGGACAGGGAAAGGAGGGGTTGAGGTTTCACTCAAAAACAGCAAGCACATCAAAGGATTATTTTAGATTTCAGATTCAGAATATTCATCCTCTGTATTTTAACCCAATCGGTGCAGTGAAACACACACATACACAGTAGTGAACACTAGGGGTCAGTGAGCACACGTGCCCAGAGCGGTGGGCAGCCCTCGCCACGGCGCCCGGGGAGAAGTTAGAGGGCACATCAGCAGTGACCTGTCGGCTCTGGGAATCACAAGCCAAGTTCTCTAACCACCAGGCTACGGTTGCCTCAAGGATACCAAAGGATGAACTACTATCTACTAGGAGGTTGTGTTTGTGTGGTTCGAACCCATGAGTTGTGATATGGTTAATTAATTCTTCTGTGCTGGAAAATTACAATAATAATAATAATAATAATAATAATAATCCAGCCTCTTTGTGATCATTCAGGTGATTATGGTTCGATCACAATCACTTTGAGTAAATCACTTAAATGCACAAAGGAATCAATACACAACCTGAATTAATCAATACGCTCTGACTCGTGAGACTCAGACTCCCAAACAAGCAGTTTTAAAGTCAATCCTTTTTGTACCATTTTGATTGCACATTGTTCTCAGTTGTGCTACTCCCTTGGCTTGGAATGGAGCGTCTTCCTGCCAAACTGTTCTAGCGCATTACCCCCCACGCACAATCTGAGTTTGCAGGGGGTGAAGGAGTGAAAATGTGCCTATCCTCATTTTCAGTGTTCCCACAACCTCTGTTTTTCTGTTCTTCTTCACAATCAATAACGGTCCAATTTCGCTGACACGCACTGCGCCTATCCTCATTATGGGTTTGGAAATGAAAGGGGTTGGTTGTGGGCTTGAGCCACTGATGAAGGATTTCCAGCATCCTCTGGTAATTCGCTCCAGAAACCTGACTGGACGGACGTTCGTTTGTTGGACGTTCGTTTCACACGAAACCGACTGAGCTTCATGGAGGGTGTGTGTGTGGGGGGGGTATGTTTGTATTGCGTCCAGAGCACACACACATACTCAGAGCGCCACGTCGTTTGGGGTCTGCTTCGGCCCCCTCGCAGCCCCCAGCACACAGCAGGAAAATGGGAGACAGCCCTTCTCTGTGGCGGAGTAAATACTCGGACGATGAGAACATGTGGTGGAGCGAAAGGGGTGGGTTGGGGAGGCTGGGGAGGGGGGTGTACTGACTGGCCTGTGGAAAAAGAAAGAAAGAGAAGGAAATATGTCATGATTCAGAGGAAAAATAGTGCGTTTTACAACCTTGTTTGAATTAAAGCCCCTTCGTTCAGAAACGAAGCATGTCGACGTCAGTCACTAATAAGAATATTAAGTTCTAAAATTATATCTGTTTTTTCTTTCGGAAGGATCAGCAAAGCAGAAGTCCAAACTTCCAGATGGTCTTGGGCTGTGATGAGTCCAGATTACGCGAAGCAAACACAAACAGCATTTAGCCGTCATAAAATAACAAGAAAATAAGTTAGAGAGAAGAGAAGAAGAAAAAAAAATCCTCCAGACTGTGTGACAGCGACTGGCGGAGCCGGAGTGTTAAAAGCAGGGGGAAGAGTGATAAATAAAAAAGGCTGGCTGGGATTCGGCAGTGCGAGTGTGATGTGAGGGAGGGAAGAGATGTGGAGGGTTTGGCGAAGCCTGGCGTTCCTGGCAGGCCCTCAGCTCCATCTCAGGGTGATCAGATGTGGAAGTTGCTGCTTCTTATGCTGATTTATATAGCCAGAATGAGCTCACTCTTACCTTTAGCATTCCAACACAAATATATGCGCCATTATACACACCACGGCGCTGCTGAAAAACTGCACTGGGGAATTCTTTATTCTTGCAATGGCACAAGCATAGAGCTTTTAGCAATAATATAAGCATACTTCAGTATTTTTTTTCCAAACGATAACACTATATGCCACAAAAGTACACTGTATGTTGCAATACTAAAAAGAAAACAAATCACAACCAGCGTTGTTGGTTGAGCCTGTAGCCACTGATACGCCGCTGATTCCACATCATCATCACTGTGCAGTGAAATTCGTCCTCCACTAGTGAACACTAGGGGGCAGTGAGCACATGGGCAGCCCTAGCCACCGCACCCAGGGAGCAGTGAGAGGTTCAGTTGTGACCTGTCGGCTCTGGGAATCGAACCGGAGACCTTCTGATCACAAGCCCAGTTCTCTAACCACCAGCCCACGGCTGCCTTTTCTTTGAGCGTCCATAAGTGAAAATCAGATGGCAATAAATCCAGACTAAAAGCTTTCTTACAACACCGATTGATACTCCTCCTGCCGTCATTGTTTCCAGCCAAAATATACAAGGGTGGAAATTTATTGAAGATCCTTAAATGTGTGAAAGGCTCTATATTATTATTATTGTTGTTGTTGTTGTTGTTGATATATGCCTGAAATTCCTCAGTTGTTTGACCTGTCTGCACACTAAAATTTATACCCCCGAAAGGATTTCATCATAAAAACCACATTTTCCAAAGCTCGAGGTGACATTAAGGGCACAGAAACACACACACACACACTCACACAAACACACACATATGATCTAAGTTCTTCTTTTTCTAATTCAAACCATATGCCAGACTCTTGGAGCTAATGTGAACACACATTTAAATCCCTGAATGAGTTCTCCAACAAAAACGTATGATTAAAAATGTGAAGAACTCTTCTAAATTTAGCCACTGAATCATGGATTTTGTACGCTGATAGTTATGTGCATGTCATCACATATTTTTAGGTTAGACTCATACCGTGGTGGGTCTTGTTTCAAGAGAAAGTGATGTGATATGTAGGCATGGTAAAGAGAAGAGAATATGCCCCATGCTAGACTAACACAGCTGGCTCCAGATTGTGCCACCCATTCCAGTCCCTTCCGGCCTCCTGCTGTTGTTTTCTGGTGCCAGGTTAGGACAAAGCTGCACTGTTCCTACTGCTGCCACACACACACTCAACAGCTGGCCAGCTCCAGGTGAAACGGACCAGCATAATGTAGTCACACAGACAGCCTGGGGTCATTACTGTGGCGATTCCATAGGAGAAAGCTTCACAAGGTGGCCTTCAAAATTATGATCAGCTCTTTTTTAATTCATTCATTGGGGGTCTGCATCAGGGATCCAATGGATGTGATTCGGTAGGTGAAAGGTTGGAAACACCCTGGACAGGTTGCCAGTCCATCACAGAGAACACTCAATTTCTACTTGGCCTGACAGGTAAACATGCAAAGTCCACATAGATATGACCTGGGCTGTATCTATATAATATATAATACCTTGTAATGAGAAATATATTTGTCATATATATATATATAT
>JAYDZG010000013.1:5908450-5925079 GCA_034509265.1 Microcambeva bendego
GGTGTGTATGCACAGATGATAGGGCGAGGGGTGGCTCAGACCACTTGATAGACTGCCGTGCTGTCCAGTTTGTCTTACGGACAGTGTCTCAGATTCTGGGAAAACTAGAACAACCACAACCTTGATTTAGATAAAACAGTAAGCTATGACAATGACATATATAGAGATTTAAAAGATGGTTCCACATACTTTCAAAACACTTCTTAAAACCTTCTTCTGAGTGTGTAGGCCGTATTGCATTGTATTTTTTTTTATTCTTTTTTAACTGGGTGTTAATCTATCAGGGGTTCTCATGTCATCCAAGCTTATTCCATTACAAATCTATCGATGCCACTGTGGTCCCAGTAATATTCAAAGCCTGGGATCTCATTTTATACCATTGCTCTGATCTGTGCACCGACATAGTTTGATCCTTAGATTTCATGGTTTGGATTTAATTTTGACAATGCAATGCAATTAGAGCCTAATGTTTCCATCTCCAAACTACATCCAATCAATTCAAAAATGAAACTGGTAAAATCCTGTTACATTCTAGACACATCTTCAGGATAATAAGAGCACACAGGATGCACCTGACAACCAATTCGGGTGCCACAGCCAACGGGAAAAAACTGCCAAAGGATGTTTTCATGATTGATGGGGATAAATTACAAATATATCAATTAACACACTAAAAACAGAAAAAGTCTGAATACATTCTAAATCCATGGTATGTTATTTATTAGGATATGTATTATATATGTTGAAATGTAAAGGAATTAGTATTAGGTTCAAAATATAATGATTATATAACACAATTCATACATCACTAACAATAGTTGTCAGTCTTGAATAACTTGAGTGAGGATTACGCTGTCTTTCTGAGTAGCATGTAGAAGTATCTTAAAAAACTGGACAGTGCTTCCCTCCCTCGGGGCCTGGCTTTGTGTTTTTATATAGACGAATGGAGTGCTGGAGCGCTTGGATGTGTGTGCTAGACGAAGAATGACAGTGCGTGAATGAGGGTTCGAGTAATGCAAAAGAAGTGGAGGCTATTTGGCTTAGAATAAATCTCACATATATGTTCATTCAGGTGGAACTTTTGGCAAAGGCATATGCTGTGGACAGAAATAATGGGAGTAAAACAGCTTAAAAGACCAACCCAGTCAGTGATCTTACTTAAACTCCTTTATTGCACATAATGTACATCTGGATTCTGCTCTATACAAATGAATCTGACTTGACTTTCAATAATCCTACCGATTGCGAGCCACCCAGACTTTTTCCTTTCTGCAGCACACATATGCAACTTAAGTACATATTTAAAAGTCTATACCTACAATAATATCTCCATTGCAAGCATTTGTTCCTGAGGTTTGATAAATTGGTTATTTTATTTCTCTATACTATGTTTATATTGAATTGTCTTGTTCTATATTCAGTATTGAATTTCAATTGATACCTTTATTGAGAGAAATTCCTTGCATCCCTGATACTTGGCAAAAAAAAAGTCGCACCGGTCCCAGGTTGTCACTTTTGACCCTCAATAGCAGACCGATACTCTGTAGACAAGGACATCTGCTAAATTCTGAAAATGTAAATGTAATTTTGATTTCATTCTGACATTTTTCACTGAATTGCTGAAACTGGAAAGGTTAATATTTTTAAATAGTCTTAAAATATCAATGTGTGCATGGTGGCATGGAGGCTCGGTGGGTAGCACTGTCGACTCACAGCAAGATGGTCCTGAGTTTTATCACCAGGTGGGATGGGTCCTTTCTTTGTGGAGTTTGCATGTTCTTTCCGTTCCTGCATGGGCTTCCTCTGGGTGTTACAGTTTCCTGCAACAATCCAAAAACATGCAGCAGGTTAATTCGAGACACTGAATTGTCCTGAGCAATGTCCTCAATGAGACGTTAACCTGAGGTGGTCGTTGATCTTCAGAAAGGATTAAAGATAAAAAAATAAATCTAGAAGACATTTTAAAGGTAAATTAATTTTTATTTTGTTATTTAGCAATGTAGTACTAGGCAAATATCACTGCAAAAACTGGGCCACAGTTAAAATCTTATTTATGTTAGATGTCATCTACTTCTGCTCTAGATATTTATGTCACATTGCTTCTACAAAAGGTTTCCGGGAGCGGTGATTTAGGGACGTGATTGCATGTGTGACTGGAGGTACATAAGATGTGTCACAATATAAGAAATTAATCTACCAGCCAATTTAAAGCAAGTATTTTCCTTGGCCATGGTGTAAGTGAGATGTATTATCTTGCCTTACTGCGTGGGGACATGAGATTTAGTTTGTGCTTCATTTTTTTTGCTGCATGGTGCTGTTGCATGTCAGACATACTACAGTTTGCTTTAGGGGATCAGATAAAGGCTGAGTCCTCTCATCTAGAACCTCCACGACGCTTTATTGAGATAAATGGAGCAAGTGGGTGAGAGAGGTTTTTTCTTTTTACATCCCAACATCTTTCCATATCTCCTCCTTCTCTTTTAATCTCTCTCTCGCTCGCTTTATATTTATTACTCTCTCTTCTACACAGTATCTCTCTCTCACTATCCATTTTTCAATTAGACGTCTTGCAATTACATTATAGGGGACATCACTTAAGGAACACAAAAATAGTTCTGAGTCGCCCAGCTGGCTGGCAATCAACTAGATAGAGGCGAAGGGGGGTGGGGGTCGGAATGGATGGAGGGAGAAGTGGATGAGGTAATACAGTTTTACGTCAGATGAAAGCAGAAAGTCAAATAAAAATATATTACCCCATAAATAATGTCTGACTTCATTTATGCATTCATTCATGTGTTCATTCATCTCATGTTTACCACCACTTGCTGATCAGGGTCGCAGTGGTTCTGGTTTCACCAGGACAACAGTTGTGCATTAACACACCCAGGACAGGATGCCACTCCATCACAAAGCCTTGACCACCCCCTCGACCCCGGACAGAGCCAATCATGTTTATATGCAGATGCATGACAGCACCACTGGGGATTCAAACTCCATAGTGGACTAGCATAATTTATCACTGCGATACCCACACAATCTATTTTAAGTAAAAAAAAAAAAACAGCGCAGGACACTCTGTACAATCACTTACGTTATTGAATGGAGAGCGAAGGGCTACGTGTGCGTCAACCAATCTTATAATAAGAAAAAGATCAATACTTCCTCACATACTTTATAAAGATGTTATAGAAGCTATTTATATAGAGTCTCATAGGTGTTATCTTTATCGTCATAGAATTTACTGTGAATTAAGGCTGTTTCCCCAGTCACACACCCCAGGCTGCATAGAGTACCATAAATCAAATGCTCTGGTGCTCAAAGTTTATACCAAACTGTTCCAATAAATTAATCCTATTTATTTGTAATTATGCAGCTTTATATATTCTGTATCTGAGTTTCCTGTTGGGTGTTGAAAAGGGTATTTTTATTTATTGTGATTTTTTCCTGTTACATTCATGACAGATTGCTCCATTCATCAATTCACAAGGTTAGATCAAACACAGTCATGGACAATTTTGTTTCACCAACTCACAAAGGAAACTCTACCTGTTGGGGAGCCCTGGTCACGGTGCCCGAGGAGCAGTTAGAGGTTGGGTGCCTTGCTCAAGAACACAAGGTAAATGGACCTATAATGGATGTATAGAACAGTGAGGAGAGTCTGACTGGATTATTAAAATAAAATTACGATTTGTTGATTTTTCTTCATTTAGCTGGAAGAGTTTTTATGCCACTTGCCCTTCCAGGCAAAACCCTACAGGACCTACAGGGCAATTCAGTTAACCAGGCTGCATGTTTTAGAACAGTGGGAAGAAACCCACACAGAAACAGGGAGACCATGCAAACACAACACAGAAAGAACCTGGACCAATCGGTCTGAGGATCGAACCCAAGACCTTCTTGTAATAATGACTTTGTGTGAATTAAATGTACACTTGGTGTTGAAATGTACCTAAATATATAACGTGATTACTAATCAGATCATCGATGTAACAGTAAAAAGTAAATATTAAATAATATCACTTCCTGATGAACAATGCTTTTAAGTTACAAATAATATCTGCTTTACTACTCTTTACATCAATAGTCATTTTATATTACAACTACAACCCTATTTATTTACTAGCTTAAATAAATTATTGTCTCATTTCTCTATATAAAACACATAGAATAAGTTTAAATGCTTAACTTTTGAAAGAATTTTATCACCGAGTTGTTCTTAAAATGTTTGATCAGCTCTATATTTGCAATATTTGTTCATTAAACGTTTATGTGCCAATGTCTATTTAAACTTATATGACATTATTAACCTGAGTGCTTAAACCTATATGACTTTTTCTATATGGATAGCTAATCTCCATACTGGGCATTTTTATACCTTTACTCTGCCGTGCTGTTGATTTCTTAGGCTGCAGATTCTTCTTCTTTCTTCCATTCTTCTTCGATCCTTGGTGACTGTCAACTGAATTGAATTATAGTGAATTGTGGTGTCACATGTAAATAAATTCTGCATAAATGAATCAAAGAAGAATTGGGGCATCAGATGCGGCATAAGAATGGAGGTTATTCAAGGTAAGAGTTCTGGTATATTTGTAGGATGGCTGGTTTAAGAGTTATGACGTAATATAACATAACACTGGCTTTCAGACAATACAAGAGAGCGTGTGAGACGTTGAGACGATGATAGATGTTAACTGAAAAGGCCCCAGGGGCAAATAGAGTTTAATGTCTCTATCTTTCCCCATAGTGCCATGCATGACCAGCCACTCCTACTGATATTGATCTTACTAAAACATTTCAGGACTAAACCTAAACTGACCTCAGTCATTCAATCATCGTGCTTTCAATTATCGAAGCCACAGACACTCGGCTAGAAAAAAAATCCAGTCTTGCTACAACTATCGGTAATGATACAATGAAAACAAATAAGCTTCTTGCAGAAAAAAGCAGTTTGATAGATCTCGTCACGTCTCTGTACTGACACACGGTTAAAAAGGCAGACAGTGAAGTATTCATGTGCCAATCTCCAGCTATACTGTGACCACCCCGTGCACCCCCCTACACACACACTCACACACACTTCTGAATAACAGACCACTATTTTGACTTAGCTGCCACTGAGCAGAGCCATGGTTCCCTGACAGCTCTGACCTGGATGCTGATGTGATCTGTGGGCGAGACGATTCTGTTGTTTAACGTCAGGTGGAAAGAAATAGAAAATAAACAAACTCATGGTTCTGGTACCGTGAAGGCAACAATAGCAAGAAAAATTAGAATAAAATTAGGCTGGAAGGTTGACCGAGTACACATTAATACCAAGTTTAATCTTTAGTGTTTGCCGCTGTCAGTCTTGGATGTGGAATACCTAAACTTAAGATTTGGAAAAGGACAGGGGTCCATACAGGATTATACATATGTATTTTCATATATACAGTAAATACTGCACGATGGCTTAATAAATACCACTGTCACCTCCAAAGAAGAAGGTATTGGATTTGATTACCAGGTGGATGGGGCCCAAGTCCTGTGCTCTATATTCTCCCACAGCTCAAAAGCCCATGAAGACAAGTTCATTGGACACAATAAAGTTAAACAGACAATGAATAAATGAATGTCTACTTATTTTAGCCTAGTATATGTCAATATAGTAACGTTTGGTGTCAACAGTATGTTTATATATATATCAAATTTATATGTTATATTTAAGCTTGGTCTAAATCTAATTCAGACGGTTCTATGAACGTACACAGTATGCTTTTAAAGAACCATTCAAATCACAAACTGCCATGCACATTTTTGGCCTTTGTATGAGTTCATTGATATTGTTTGATCATTAGGATGTTTTTACACTTTTGGGTAAATTCTTGTTACATTCATGACAGACACACGGTAGATATGCACATCTGTTTCAAATAAATATATTAGATTAGATTACAAGTACCATTCAACAAAATTCAGTTCTATATCTAATGCTATGCATTCAGCTAATTATAGTAATTTAAATTTATTTAGGGTTTACTCAGATTTCATATATTCAGTTATTCAAATACATCAAATATTTAAGTGAAATATGACATTTTCAGCGTTGCTGGCAACTTTATGTAGACTTATTTATCAAAGGCCTTTTTATCTCTTCGATCTCCAAATCTACTTTTTCTTTCTTGATTTCGGAAGTGACCGACTCTGCTCTTCGGCTTACAGAGCTGCTAATCTGACCGTATATGCATCCGTCTAATGAGGTGCTTATCACAATGATTAGATTATACTGCACGTCTGCTGGTAAGACTACATTTCCCAGCATACTCAATTACCCTGTCAGGTTTAATGAAGGGACAATTTGATTACAGTGACTCCTTTGTTAAGAAACAAGACAAGAAGCAAATGGGGTTCAGATGTCACTAAACATACTGTGAGTTGTTAAGTACACAAGTAACCAGTGGACAATAATAACAGTGTGAAGCTGCATTTGCGTTATAATTTCCCTGTTAAAACTTTAAATACTAAATTTATAAAGAGAGCCTCTAGTTATTAATCACCTGTCGAATCAGTGTATAGGTGTATTCTATAGATATTATGTTGTCTAGGTAGTTACACTTAATAACAGGTACAGGTAATAACAGTAGTGATTAAATTGATGGATTCGTCATAAATAAAGATAATCTAGAAGATGGATTAGAACTTAGAACATTTTTTTTCTAATTTATAAGCAAGCAAGGCTGCCTGATGCAGAATCTTTTTAAGTATACAAATACTTTTTTATATTTAATTCTAAATTAACAATCGAAGTAGAAATAATATTAGATAAAGCAAAAATTCATCTTGGATTTATTTAATTTCCAAGATTTGAATACCTGGTACATATTGCTACTAGTCATAATATAGTAGCAATTCAGGATAAGCAGGAGTGATGACTACAGGACCAGCTGCTGTTACACTCGAAGCTAAGATTATTAACTATATTGTTGTAAAGATTTCAATAATTGAACTATAACACAGGACACATCCTATCTCGAGCTTCAAACCAATTGAATAAAAAAGATCCCATATTTCAGAAAAGGAAGTCGCTGAGAGAACATGCAAATCATCTAATTGGCATCTAATTCTGGTGCATATATACACTTCAAACGCACTCACAGTGTTCTTTGACTCACAAATAGAACAAATTACTAGTCTAACCACTAATTAAATAGTATCCAGTTACACGAGTTAATGTTTCATACAAACAAATTTTAAGCTAAAAATGCATTTAAGCAACAGAAACGTTGGTTACAAAGTGAAAAAAAATCTAAAACCTTCACCACACTAGAAGCAAAAAAAGATATTACTGTAACATTGATTCAATATTTATTAGTTTTATGAATACTGTCTGGGTTAAAAAGGTGCAAATCACTGGGAGAAAGGTAGGAAACACACACACACACACACACACACACACACACACACACACACACACACACACAGTTAACCTAACTGAATGCTTTTGAAATTGTGGAAGGAAACCCCTGCGGACACAGAGAGAGCATCACTTCTCTTCACTCACAAAAGGGACCAGAATCTGGAACTATGAGGTGACAGTTGTACCCAACAAGGCACGGCGCCACCCTCTTTTGGAACAGTGGACTATAATTACAGGTAGATCTCTTGAAGCTGCTACACCATAAAGTAAATTGTTATTAATTTGCGGTGCTGATGCAGTTGTCATTTGTCTGTTTTCGTAAATATATTATATAACAATGGAAACCTAGTCGGGAGACATTACAACACCGGTTATTAATAAGGCCCATTGCTCGTTGCTCTTTTTAGTGAATGGAATCGCTGGCATCTTCAGCTGCGTAATTGGATTAAACTTTTGGACGCCAAGGACAGGGCGGAGGACGACCAAAGGATGCGAAAGGGTGGGGCAGCTTTGCCGTTGCTGTCGTCATCGTCGCCACCATCCCCAACCCCCTGTTTTCATCACCCTGTCGCAGTGGATGGAAAAGTACGCATACAAGGTCCATTTCAACCCACCCGCCCCCTTTCTTTTCTTCTTTCTTCTGCAGTCATTCATTGGTAGACTCCGCCCCACCACGATCACCAGAGCACTTAGCTTAATGTAAGTAACGCAAGTGATATTTATAGAACCTTCCATTTGGTTTCAAAGGACACAGAAACAGAACTACAAATCATGTTTTCTAACCCTTTCTTTAGAACAATGAACAGAAGAAGCTCATCCTAGTTTAAGTCAAATTTTTGCTTATGGATGTTCTTCTACATGGTTTTTTATATAGAGCCTTTTAATAAAGCTATTATAACATGCTAATACCATGCAGAAATTTGTTGGACCTTGATCATGGAAAACAATTTGACACCAATTTGACACCCTTAGCTCGGCAAATGAGCGATAGCCTACACAGCCTTCCGAATATTTCCCAAAATTGTTTTAAATAAACATTAAAAATCACAATTAAGTAAAACATATAATAAAACAATTTATTTATATTGATTAATTTTACATTGATAATCATTTTACACCAACATAAAGAAATATAGCTTTATTCGATTTCTCACTAAAGAGAATCCTTTTAATAACACACTAAAATGACCATATTCGTCTTTTCTTTTTAAAATACATCGATATATGTGCACATTACACATGAGAAATGTTTTTGTCATAGACAACAAGTGAAGACGAGTATCGATTAAGCATCAGATCAGTTACCACAGCATTGTCTGGCAGTAGTTACGAGCTTGATCACAACACCACAGCACAGATCCCTAATGTGTTTAACATCAGGTCAGTCTGATTTTGCCGCAGCTTCTTCCAAGCATCTACACGGCGGCTGCTAAATTGTTTGCATAATGATGTACTGAATTTCAAATGGCTCTTATCTGACCTGAACCTGCAGTACACTTGATTTTATATGAGCGAGGATAAGACCGTGTCTGAACATCTTAAAAACATGAACTATTCCTGTTTTAGGTCTGTCTGGGTCAACAGAAGATATTTTGATTCATGAGAGAAACTTTGTATGAGTTGAAAATCCGACCATTATATGACTGTAAAGAAATATGAACACATTTAAGGTGGGAATATATTTGTTATCATGTCTGTTATTTGCTAAATTGCAAGATTGTTCGCATAATGACATACTGAATGGAACTCGACTGGAACTACACCTGTACACCAATCATGAACGATATTTATTGGGTCGAATTGACATATCGTGACAAGAAATGTAGTAAAAATCTTTGGCAGCTAATGACAGAATGTATTATCCTTCTAAAATTGACTTTTTGGAGACATTTGCTTTAGATAATTGCTGAGTAAACTCTCCAAGTTCACTTATTTGCGGTTTTAAGACATACAAGTGGCTTAAAAACAATGTAATGTGCTGATTGATGACACTGTCATTGGGTCACTCTGAAAACCTTGTGAGTTCTCTTCATCAACACAGTACACAATCCTAAGAAAATCCCTTAATTCTTTAATCCCTTAAAATACTGCCTACTGAGATTTCTTATTCTGGACTAAATCACGAAGAAGCATTAAAGACTTTCTCAGCAGTGAAGCCAATGTGCATTATTTCTCACAAAAAATCAAATATAGTGGACGAGAGTTCTATTGAAGTGTTAATAAATTCTTATTGACGTTTCATTTGTATTATCAATTACACAGAGCGAAACGTTAGCAGGCTATGTCACCTCAATCAATTGGTTTGAATGGCCTCAAACTAACTGTGTAAGCTTAGTAAGCTAAAACTGCAGGGACAGATAACTTCTGTCTGACTGGGTCTTCAGACAGACCCATAGTGTTGCATGTTATATAAATCAAATCTCCATATAGCCAACTATTGAGAACACAGGAGCCATTTGGAATTCAGTTCTGCAGCTAGTTAAGGCAGTTGCAACACCATGTTCCACAGCCTTTTAAATTTGCTTTTATATTGCACAAAAACATGAAGAGGACTCACCATGGATGTGTTATTATCACACAGCTTTGGCACATTTTAGATCCATCACCATGATCCAGATACTCCTTATTTCTCATTGTAAGTACATGTTATGACAGGCCGTGTAGATGAACTCTGCTAATATCTAACATAGGTTACTGCCATTAAGTACCTTATATATTTGTATCTCTATACTAAAGCATGGTTTATTTTTGTTCCATAAATAGACCCTGACCTGGGATTAGGTTCAGAGAAATTAATATTGCCTTTGCCTAAAATCAACATGTAGTCACAGTACACAGGCTTCCATCTGTCTAAGCAAAAGGAGTTCAGGGTTCATACATACCTGCACCAAACCTTCCGGTTCTTTTTCCTAGCGGTTTGTTGTATTTTTTCCACATTTGTTCATGTTTTGCTAGACAAGGATCCAATTTCATTAGGTCTTCTTTTCCTTTGCAGCAACTAAAATCCAATCTATATAGTTAAACAAACAACACAAAATTTCCATATTGTTCTTGCACGTCGTTTCAAGAGGCACTGTCCTTCGCATCATGGCCATGGTCCTAATTAAAAAGGCAGTGGTGTTTACTCATTCTCATGACTGGGAGACTCAGGGCTGGAGTCCTCTTCCTCTTCTGTGAGGGTTTCCCTCCTGCTAAAGGCTCCGGCTAATGTGACGCTAAGCCTCGGCCGGGTCGGTGCCATCTCGTTCAACCCAATGATGTTCTTGTTTACAAGTGTTGTCCTGTCCATGATCTCAGCACTGTGTTTGGCCACCACTGCATCCAGGAAGTCATACTTCGCTGACAGGGTTCCACTCTCGAACAAATACTTAAATAAATACGAGAAGGCCACATTGCCCAGAAAAGAGGCCAACATGGAGACTGTCTTATAGGGAAACCTTTGCATCACCAGGATCTCCTTATTTTGGGTGGTATGGTGGACCTTTTGTATGGTGTACCAGCCAGGGTAGTAAATAAAAGGAGGCAGTTTGAGGTATGGCTCACCACCGCCAATTCGCAGGATTAAACCAAAGATGTAGCCCGCCACTGAGCCATAAGTGTTGGTTCCTGGAACAAAAAGGACACTGAGAAGCTGAGGAAAGATGATGACGTAGACCAGGTCTGAGCTGAGGTACCATAGACCGTACACTGTACCGGTCAAAAGGGCCATGGCTGTAGCAAGAGCTCCGAAAACAAAGATTGTGATCCGCATGACCCAGACAATTTCGTTGTCTGATGCCTAGACGGGCAAAATAAGACAGAAATGAAAACAGCAGTTTCAGACACAGTACCACAGTACCAGTCATTTAAGTGTGAGACATTAAAACATAGAAAACAAATTCTTTTAAATGACCAAAATTGTTAGATCTTTTTTGAATGTTAGCTTCATTGTAACTTGTAACTTACACATTGTGACTTACAAATTCACTGTTAGCAGGTTAGCTAGTAATTTTTGAATTGGGCTATTACTATTTTCTAGACATGTCTGTTTAGATTAAATGTCATCACCTTTATGCACCATGTAAAATCACTTATTTACGCAATTGCTGTAGTGGTACAATGGCGAATTAGCCTTCAAACACTGAGATACTCAATCAACAAGTGACAGGGACCCCATGTTGTGTCCTACTGGATTGTGCCCTGTTGTTCCAGGGAAGCCTGCCCAGTCTTGGCCTTCTTTTATTTTTAATTCATATATTTTTCCAAAAGTTTTGGCATAATATTCAGTCGGTCCGTTTTTAAAGGCAGTTGGATGTTTTTAAGTGATAAATCTGTAGAAATGCTTCACACATTTAGCTAATTTCAGCTTCATACGTCTCTGAATTGTCATTTGTTTCATACATGCCTCGAAATTGACTTGCACCTACAGGTTAGAATGTTTAATACAGAGTTTTGTATAAACATTAGTAACTTATGCAATGTAGTAATGCAGAAATCCAGGTTGGTTGAAAAATTAAGCTTTACAACAAAGGAAATGTTCATGTATATGTTTTATGTATGTTATATATATATAGGTTCTTGTGTATGTGATTTTAAAGGTTTATGATTGGGTTCTTACCAACTGACGGAAGGTCATCTGGTAGATGTTTCTGGCGAACATGGAGCTGGCTGAAAGAATGGATGAGTCAGCTGAAGACATAACTGCGGCAGACACCGCCCCAAGCCCAAAAAAGGAGATGTAGGATGGACAGAGGTGCTGTAGGACTATTGGAAGGATCATTTCTGATTCATCTTTCATCATGGGTGGAATGGGGCCATAGGAAGTTACATTCCAGTCTACAGGAGAAAGTGAAGAGGTGGTTACGATAATGTGTTGTCAGCATGATTAGAAGTTTATCCTCCGGGTGACACCGTTCCAACCCTTTATCAGGAGTAAAGTCATCTCAGAAAAATGTACATGAAAAAGGTATCTCATACTAAAACCCATACTAAGATATATGACCACATCACCCCAGTCCTGGAGAAGCTTCCTAACCTGCTTCTAATATATAAGGCACTCCAAGGTTTGGGTCCTGATAATTTGTCAGACCTGCTAAAAAGTTATAATCCTTCCTGTAACCTAAGGTCTTCATATGCCAGTCTCCTGGTGGTCCCAAAGTTCAGGTTGAGTACAATGGGCAGCTCATCTTTCAGTGTTGCTGCACCTTTGCGTACACCTTTGGAGTACACCAAGGTTCTTGAAGTTGTGCAGTATCAGCTCTATTAATGTACCACCATTCTGCACCAATTCCAGGACATAACAGTAATTAAGGGATGAAAAATGAATATACTATGTTCTCTGTTATTCCAATATAGTACATTTGCACTGAAATTAGAGCTTTTGTTAGATCTCAAATTACCATTGCCACTTCCGCTAGAGCTCCGGGGAACCAGTGTTCCCTAATAGCATCAGTTTGTCTTTGATGGTAAATAAATCTGTTAAATAAAGAGGATTCGTCTGGCTCAGCTCATATGTAATATTTACAGAATTCACATGGTTAACTGGATAAGCCTTTAATAATAAATGGAGACCAGCTGTTGATATTTACATGTTTCTTTAGAGATCTGAAGGGAACACAGCCACCACCCTGAGTCAGTACAGTCAGGGGAAAAACCTCCCCATCGTGAGAGTTCATTTTAGAGAAAGAAGCCTCACTGTAGCAATCAGACTATATGAAGGTTAGCATCTGGCACATCATTAGCAGCTCTCATGGTACAGTAGCTCAGATATTAAGCAGGAAAGAGGATGTAAAATCTGAGAAGGTAGTATAGTAGAATACGGCTCTCACCTGGGTGGCTTCGTTAAATGATTGATATGTAAGTCGAGGGAGATGGCACGCACAGAGAAAACAAAAGCATCAAAGTGTAAACTCGGGCACAGGGGGTGATGGGTTGTTTGAAGGATGTGGGTTTGAAGTCTCCTTTGGGGGTATTCTGCTTTAAACTGGTCTGCAGTGCCAATATAGGTAGAAATTTTATATATTTGTTTTTGTAATAAAGTCTAACAATGTCCTCAAATAAAAATATATAAATACAAGAATGCCTTTATTTGTCATATATACAGATACAGGTGTACAGAAAAATGTGTTTGTTTGTGAGGTGGGGTTGGAGCACAGGGTTCTTCCTGGAGAAGACAGTATTTAACTCAGGGGCCCAACAGTAGCTGAACTCATACCCCAAAGCTCAACCCACTAGGCTACCACTGCCCCAACTGGAAACCCAATGTCTAAATGAAATGTGCTTGATTTCTCCAAGCACAAATAGCAATTTGGTTGGTTAGGACTGGTGCTTAAGTTGGAAACCCGCCACTATAGGTCTCCAGGATGAACAAAATTCCAGAATTAACTGATAAGAAAGCAGAACATTGCTGTTAAAATTGTCTTGGTGTTTCTTTCAATCCTTGATGACTGTCGACTGTCAAGATTCCCAGTTCCTGGAGCATAAAAACGGCTCCTGAACAGCACTGACACATCTCCATGTTTCCCATAAGGATAGTATTCCTGTGGTCATACTCTTTGTGTCTCTTGCACCAGTAAGACAGGAATCCATATGATCAAACATGTTCAATTTTGACTTGGTTATAATTTCTACTTATGGTGGCCACTGATGCATTTATTCCAACCTATATCACCGTGTAAGTATTTTGCAGTAATACTAGGTTTGTTTCATTATTGTACACATATGTTTGATAAGAGAACATTTGGCCTTTCCATTACAGCCAAGCAAGTTTGGAACTTCAGGACAAAACTCCCAATGGTGCCTATAAGAATGGTTAAGTAAGCCTCTGTTACCACTGATGATTTGATGCTTTTGTGGCAGCTGCTGTTTGCAACAGCATGGATACATTACAGCTAAAGGAAACTGAGAGTGGTTTTTCATTTCCTAATGGTTAATCATGTTGGTCATTTAGATTAGCAGCAGGTTTCAATGGATCAAGAATTAATACATAGCTAAATCTAGCTTTCGAGAAAAAATAGAGGCTTCTCCGATTGTTTTATGGACCCTTCTAGTTATCTACCAAGTTGCAATGACTTGATGCTAAAAACTCAATGATAGCTCCTGAGCGAGTCCAAAAATGCTGATCTCAATGTTTTTACTAACTTCTTTATTTTTCTCTTTAGCTATGTTGCATCATGGTGTCACATCAATTGAACTATTTAATTACTAATATGATGTTTTAACTTACTTGTGGAGGCCCCAATAGCGCCGATCAGGACTGAGGGTACGGCCATGATGATGCACCCAAAAGCCGCCAGGAAGGAGAGAACTTGAGCATACGTAGCTGAAGAGGCAGAAAGAACCCTTTGAAAATAGACCTGCCAGGGTATTCCCCCCAACATCTAGAAGCAAAAATAGCAATGTCAGTGCAGATACTGAAATCAGCATTGGGAATATTAGTATGTTTAATAGGATTGACATGGTACAGGGGTCCCACACCCCCATCTTTTACATTTTGTGTATCTGAAGTGCTTTCTTACATTACAGAATCACTTAGTGTACAATTCCATTCCAAGTCATTGACATTTAAAATACATATTATTTCCATTTTCATGCTATTGTTTGTACTTTTCATTTAGAATAGGTTACAAAATCCAATTATATTCTGGTGCATATTTACAGCCATGAAAAATATTTGCAATTTTCCAGATCTCATTTACTTTTTAATATTTGTCATACATAATTGCTTTAGAGCTTTTAATAGGCAATACGTTCTTTGAATCAAGTATTCGCACCTTGCATTACACAGTTAGTAATTAGGGTCATTTCCTATAGACAGATTCAGCTTAATTACTACCAGCCTAGTAGGTTAACATTAAATTAATAGAATTATTCCAGTATGGGAAGGGAGTTCAAACCCCTTAAAATATAAATATGTGGATGTCAGGAAAGAAGACATTTTCTTTTTAAGAATTATATCATTAATACCAATTGTGTTTGTTTTCCGATCCCTTTGTCTCCAGCTGAAATAGACGTACCAAAAGGAAGAAGTTGTCTGCCCACATCCATCCATCTCTGCTTTTGATCGATCCCAGCCAGGGATCCTGGTAGAGCTTCTTCACCGCTGTCAAGCCGATGTCAGACACAGCAGGGTTTGACAGTGCAAAAGGGACACTGATCCACTGAAGGAAGGATGCAAATTTTTACTTTCATCAGAGATTATAATTATTTTACTAATTGCAGACTACAAAAAAAATAATCATGGACATGTTGTTGTCTGAAAATATGTTTTTACCAAATTCCTGACTAGTTTTGCTTCTTTATATAGATTATTGTTTTAAAATACACATATATTTAAATAAATAAATAGATAATGCTATATTTGTTCTAGCTTTGTACTCATGGAGGGTATGTTTCATGATTGAGTTGTAGATTTGTACTCAAATTGTAGCTGACAGATGATGCCCCTGAGAGTCATTATAACTGTATGAACTTCTAAATTCTTTCCAATTTTTTTGGACCAAATGAGCTTAACTATAGGATATGTGGCTTAGATAAATGTAATTAAATGTGTTATTAAATGATTCATTTTTAATGACCAATGATCATTTCAGTAGGGTAAGGTCCAGGCATCTCTTTGAATCCTTAAATAATGAAGGGCTGAGATATGAATGCAGAAGTAAAAGTTGAGTGTCTGCACACTAACAGATGTGTGTGACTGAATAAGTTTACTGTACCAGTCCAACAAAGATGCAGAAGAGTTGAACCACATCTGTATAAGCCACTGAATAGACACCACCAACCAGTGTGTAGAAAATGGCAATAAAGGCCGAGATGATTACAGAAATGTTGATGTTAATGTCCATGATGACACTTAATGTTGCTCCTGTTGACAAAGAAGCAATGTTGTACGAATTCAAAGTAAACCATTGAACAGTTTGAGACTTGGGGGACATTTGTTAAGCCTTAAAATAAATGTAAGCCTTATCGAGTAATCTTATAGTTGTTGAATTTGTTTGAAAGGTTCTATATGGTATTTCTTTCCTGGAAAGGCCTGATACATTTACAATCTACAATTTCTAGTGTCACCTAATGTAATGTATTCACCAGGTAGACTAAAAACTTTTAAGTAGGTTAAAATCAGTACTATAAGCCCTGATTTAAACACATTTTCAAGATAAGCAATGATTAACAATGCTGTTCAAGCAGTGCTATCATCCTCCTTTATATAAAATTGTAAATGACTCAAAAACCCATTTGGTACATGTAGATGCAGACTT
>JAYDZG010000013.1:6078163-6089024 GCA_034509265.1 Microcambeva bendego
GAAAGATAGAGTGAAAGAGAAAGAGAGAGACAAAAGAAAGAAAGAAAGAAAGAAAGAAAGAAAGAAAGAAAAGTAAAAAAATAATCAAATAAAGAAAGATATATATTTATATGATAAATAATTATAACTTACAATACTATTATTACAATTAAGCTATGGAAATACAGTACTTATATATGGTATCTTCATTCATTAACATATATCATTATATATGTTAAGTGTATGCCTATATAATATGTGTTTTTATTATTAATTTTAAGTGTAATTGTTACTTGTTAATTGTTATGAAATGTTATGAATTGCAATTCATGCCAATAAAGCTATTTAAATTAGAGAGAGAGAGAGAGAGAGAGAGAGAGAGAGAGATGGAGATAGAGTGAGAGAGAGAGAGAGAGAGAGAGAGACTCATAATGGAGACACTTGGTGCGGTGTTAAAGAGCAGGAGCCAGAACAAGACAGAATAATACTGAGGACTACATACACCAATCAGGCCTAACATTGAGACTAAATAGAATTGTGTTGGTCCCCCATCGAACTGCAACGCTCTGTGAGCTGACTCCAACATTTGAGTGTGTGAGCTGCCTGAAAGAACACTACCACTTCTAAAAATGCTCCTGAAGTTTACTTCAAATTGTCATTATTTTAGCCTCTACAGAGAAGCACCCTTCAGATTGAGAAGCCCCATCTGAACCGGCACCTTTAGCAAGAACAATAACAGTCATTTATTATGGATTTAAAGTCACATTTACTCCAAGTACCAAATGTGTTAAATTACAGAACTGAACTATAAAACCAAGATTTTTATTTCAACACTTCATCCAAATAGAAAACAAGCCAGCAGTGACAATTCACCAGATTAAATTCCTACTACCACTAGATTTTATAGCTAAGCCTACTGTAGGTCACTATGGGTCAGCACACTTGTCGAGCACATGTAGCCTAGTGGTTAAGGAGATCCAAGGACTAGTAAATCAAAGGATGCCGGTTCAAACCTCACCACTAAAAAGTCCCTAATGTTGGGCCCTTGAGCGAGGCCCTTAACCCTCATTGACTTTATACTGTAACTCTTTGGATAAAGGCGTCTGCTAAGTGCAGAAAATAGAAATGCTAATGTGTAGCGCTTTAAATGTGAGGAGCAGTATCGTGACGCTATGTCACGATACTGGGTTCACGATATGATTTTTTTTCCCGACAGCATGAAATTAAAGACAAAGTTATTTGTTATTAACTCAAGAAAAATCTCCATTTACTATTTCTTGTTCGAAAAAAAAATAAAGTATTTTATTTATTTAAACAATCAACGTCCTTTTATTTCTGGAGGTAGTTACAAAACTATGTCAAAATTAATTTATGAATTTTTATTTTGTGTTAAAAACGTAGTGCCAGCATCTCCTGCTGTTTCAAGTGAAAATCGATTCATCTGAAAAGAATCGTCGATTCATTGATTCCCTTAAATGAATCGGTTACATCGCTTAGAATTTTACAGTCAATTTGAATGGAAATTGGAAGCCAGTGAAGTGAATCCAGGACGGGTACGGGTTAGCAGCAGGGTTAGGGTTAGCATGTATGAGTGATTCCGCCACCTCAAATAGAAGAAAGGGGCGACACTGGGGTATATTGCAGAGGTGAAGAAAGCCTGACTGGGACAGGGACTTCACATGTGGTTTGAATGAGAGCCGAGGCTAATAAATGTTTAAAAGTGTGACCGGGGCATCGCCAGTGAAGAGAGGAGCGTTGGTGAAAAAGAAAAGTGAAGTTTGTGTCTTGAATCCTTCAGCCCTGATGGTCATTGGGGATTCCAGTTGAAACGAGTTTCTGGTGCGACCACAGCTAGAGCAACCCGAGGTAATTGCTTAATGTGTTAATGACTGAACAAATGAAAATACATTACTGGGAAAGACACACTGGCTACCTATCGAGTTTACAAATTAAAAATCATTAACACGGGAAATACAAAGCAGGAAAAAGAAGAAAAGTCTACAAATGTAAAAACACATTACACAACAACAGTTGGTTCAATTCATAAAATGCTATAATAACTTGATTTATAAATGCTATTACAATTACTGATGAAAGTAGAAAAGTTTCTTTGACTGTTTTACTGATTAACTTCAGCCCTATTTACCAAATTAAATTAAATACAGCGCTGAAAGAAACTTCCAGTAATTGGAAGGTCATTTTTTAAAGGCCCACATTTGCCCGTTTGACACTGTAGGGCCCTAGAGCCAGGTCCTTAACCTCGCAATGTATACAGTCTCAATTGTAAATCAGGCTTTAAACATTAAATAAAAATGGCCTGCAACAATTTACAAAGTAAGGAAAAAACAGAGTGAACAGTTTATTAAAGTTTTAATTTGGAGAATTAGAAACAGGAGGGAGAATCGTGATCGGGTATAAATGGAGGATTGACCAAAAGTCTTTACAAGCAATGATGTTCCATGGCTCAGAGTTTTTTGTCCAGAAACTTTTGAAGAGAACCGACAATCAGTTCAAAAATATTCCTCAATAAAAGAATTACAATTAATTTAGTCACACTGTTCACAATGTTATGGCATGGATGAATTGACTCAGGAACTACATGGAAGTGCTACAACAGCATGGCTTCATAGGAACGATGTGCATTGCTGACCTGCCTGCAGTCCAGAACGGCCATTTATTTAAAAATGTATAGTGCAGCATAAAATCTCTTAAATAACGGCAACCACAGAGCTGCTGAAGCTTCATGTCAAACAAGAATGGGAAAAATCAACTAGCAAAACTGTCATAAGTTCATCAGTTCATTTCATTTTCTTTAACCCCTTATCTTAATTAGGGTCGGGAGAGGTGCTGGAGCCTATCTGAGCTCTTCAACGGGCACATGGTAACACCCTAGACGGGGCGCCAGTCCGTCACAGGTACCTACAGGACAATCAGTGTCTCCAATCAACATGGTAGCATGTCTTTGGACTGTGGGAGGAACCCGGAGTACATTGAGGAAACCCGCACGGACACGAGGAGAACATGCAAACTCCACACAGCCGAGGATTGAACCCAGGACCTTCTCGCTGTGAGGCGACAGTGCGACACACTAAGCCACTGCAGACATCAAATTCTAAATGTGTTTGTAATAAATAAAAAAAACGATCATTAGACGATTCCCAGAGCCAAGAGGTCACGACTGAAGTGCCCTTGAGCAAAGCACCTGACCCCTAAAGGGCCCCTAGTGTTCACTACTGCGTTTATGTGTGGTTCACTGCACGGATTGGGTTCAAATGCAATAAATGAGTGTTCAAACCTGCAAAGTCAGTTTGTAGAAAGTGAGAAGGCACAAAAATGAAAGCTACTGATTGTTAGTGCTAAGATCACGTCACAAGGGACGCGACAATGAAAATGTCAAGGTGTCATTTCCAAATTGATTCCTATTACGATGGGGAGATGACCCAAAGCAAGCTACGTGATTGAGAACTTGAGATAATTGACTGGGTAACATATGATCAAAAAGGCTGACATCTTCCAGTGAGCATTATTCATCTTACTCACAATTAAAGGTCGTACCTCAGATCGGCTTTATTTGTGTAGTATTGGCAATGACGTGGTTTATCTTATTAGGATATTAACATCATGTTTTACACACGGGTTACATTCACGGTTACTGGTTACACAAGACTCATCCATTAATGTAACGTTAATGTCAAACACTGTCACAGACAATCTCCGATTCACCGTCCACGGAAACTGGAGGTCTCGGGGAGAACATGCAAACTCCACACAGACCGGACCCGCTTGGAACAGTGCTACCCACTGAGCCACCATGCTGCTCTGCAGTGGTCTCACCGGCCAGAATAAAATGATTTGGATCAAGTGAATACAGCAAAAACCATCATGGTGACCTTGGAATAATACACAAATATGCTCACAGAGCCAGCCACACACACACACACACACACAGCAGCTGGCCGTACAAAGCGTTACAAACCCCCTTACTTTCTCTTTGAAGAGCTATTGAAGTGTTGGAGGTATAAAGCGAAAGCCCCAGAGATTCAGCTCCTGTGTGTGTTGGTAAAATCAATATAAGTGCTCCATGCAGCAATGATAGCAGCCCCAAACAGAGTACTAAGCTTTAACTGCTCACCACTAAAGGCCAATGCTATTGTTTACAACACTCTTCACTGAAAATGATGTGCCTATAGAAAAAGCAAAAATGAAACGGTTAAGTGCAGGCATAAAGCAAGCTCATGAGGGATGGAGATGAGTTGTCTGGCATTATGACTAATGAAGTGGAAGACAAATGAAGGAACAGGATGTTTGCTGTGCTTACTCTTAAATGTTTCTGACAAATGCATGTTTGTGCTGCCAACTGGCAGCTTCAGCCCTGAAAAAAATCTATGTCGCAAGTATCGAACTCCACATATTTTAATTGGCAGACATTCTAGCACTAAACAATTACTCCTAAATACTCCTAAATTCACTAATGAGCTCAACTTAAAAAGGTGGCACCAATTATATTAAATTAAACACACAAACAAAGCGTACAAATTCTGACTAGTATTAGTCCCAAATGCCCCACAAGACAATAAGGCAGTGGCTTCTAAAAAGGGTGCAGAACCCAGTTTTCTCTGATGAAAATAAAGTCTGAAAATCAATTTTGGATTGATACTCATTGGGTTTGTACAAGGCAATCAATACCTTCCAAAGACAGAGCTTAAATTAACAAGAACATGCAAAGCAAATGTGTCAAAACATCGCACAATACTGCATGAACTGTCGGATTAAAGGTTGCTCTTGGAATATGATTGGGCATCCCAGAGAATTAATAATAGTAATGTGTGGACCCAAAGTCCACACGAGTTAATTAAGGGTGATGTAACGATACATATCTTTTGTAATCTCTGACTTTGAGGGAGTATTAAAGTAGGTAGTATTCTCTCCAGACAGAATATAAAAGAGAATACTTGCACTGGAGCCTGAAGTTTCCGACGTCATGTATTACATGTGTAAATCTGTTTAAACTCTAGTGCACGGGCATCAATCCGTGAAATCCCAAAAATAAAAACAACACCTACCCAGCTGTGTACTGGGCCAAGTCCAAGATCAAAAATAAAGTTCCCTGGATATGACGGGTCCTATTTTCCACCCTGTACAAGGTAATGAACATTACATTCTTACACCACATGAACAGTCTATTTTCATGCCTTGTGTCTGTGTCGTTAAAATAGCAACAGTGTTTACATCGATGGGTGAATATATTAACGTCAATGGACGTGGTGGTCTCCAAATGAGGTGTGTTTGGGAAAATTACTGGCGGATGTAACGGAAAACACATGTGCGCTACTGACCAAAAAAAAACAACAGTCATCAGTCTAAAAGGCAGACGTTCATTTCTAGCTTGGGTAGACAATTGTAAACATGGGCACGTGCCTAAAACATGTACACCCCCACTTGATACACACACTTGGACATACAGCAGTGAACAAACCCATAGTGAGTGCCTGGTACATCAATAATAAACATAATACAAAATAAAATTACTTAATTTTACATCATCCCGTTTGGGGACAATAGCTATAGATTAAAGACCTGCTGATTATACCGTATATACTGCCTACATCAGTGCGTGAAATGACTTTCAATCTAAAGCACACCAAAGCATGCATTGTAATAGATCGTGAAAGTGAAACTTTAAAGATCAGCCTGCACAGGAGTCACCTGTAGCCTGGTAAGTAAATTAAATTATTTGATAAAAAGGCTTAGTGTTTATATAAGAGGCATTAAAAGTCAGGAATGGTGTACTAGTGTGCAATCGCATTGTTTTTGGACATTTTAAGGCGTCTAATCATTCCGTTTGACTCCATCACTGAAGTGCTCGAGCACCTTTATTCATGAATAGAGGCATCATTGACGCCTCACGGCAAAACTTGTTTTTGGACTTTGGGGGGAAACCAGAGCACCCAGAACTCCACAATGTAAGGTCACACATGCTAAATGCTAAACTTCTTTTTACAAAAAAAAATTGAGCATTATTTGAGACAGCATTCCCTTCCTGCACATTATGAAATCATGTTAAGTTTTGGGTTAATAACTGACCTTGTAAAACTTAAAATTTAGTTAACAAGAGGATTATTAATTCTCTATCTTTCTGTCTACTCGTTACATCTCTTTTTTTCTTTGTTTAATCTTTATTCCACTCTCTCGCTGTCTTTTCTTCTTTTCACACTCCTATAACGAGCCTCATTCATGGCCATGTAACATCATTTATGCACTTTTACATGTGCTGTTTGGTCTTCAAGTGGATTAGTCAGGCTTTTATCCACTCACTGCTGCTGGTGAAAAGCAGTTGTATAGAGAACCAGCTAATGCATGAGGAAGAGGATGAAAATGACCTTAGTTTAAAGTGCCACATCACTCCAATCACCACTTACTGTAGTAGGGAAAAGTACATCAGACTGATTAGAGGAAACTAACTGGGAGAAATGACCCTATTTATACTCTTTACATTGAACTTTTGTTTAGACTTTTTGATGACTTGTATAGACAAGAGCAGATCCTCGATTGATCTGAATTAATGTGAACTGGGTTTAATACAACCCAACCACTGAAGCAATTACTATATAATAATCCAACATTTGACTAAACACTTTATGGAAAATCAGCCTGACAAACACATTTTTGTTTTGTAGCTGCTCTTAGGCGGTTCCTAAAAGCGTCGATATAATGCAGAGAGCAAAGACTCCATCAATCGGATCTGTCTAACCCTGCAAATTGGAATTTCCTCGGCTCGTACTCGAAGTCCGCCACTCATCATTTACAAAAGTTTAGATATTTACAGCCTAAAAGTTTATAGTGAACAATTCAGACAATGATCAGACAACAGACTGTTATAGCTTGTGACCTTACTAAATCTGATTTTCTTTTATTTTGTTCAGTGGACATGTACATGTTGTAACATGAGTCTGTTTGCTCTTGCTTTCTCCGCTGGAGCCAATTATAATCGACATCATGCTGTGCCAGACAAGAGCTTGTAGGTCTGTTACTGCGCGTCATGCATGCCCCTCTAAACACAAATTGTACATGGAATAAAAAAGGGGATAAACAAAACGGACACCTTTGAAACAACGACTTGAGCAACAGTGAGCTAAACATTTACCACTGAAATGATTTCAATTTCCGTTCTGATTGAATTTAAGAACACAAACACCTGTGTGATGCTACTAAATTTGAAGCACAGACTGCATCCAGCCTTCACAAATGAGTACTCATTTATCTGATGTCTGATGTTGCAGAGACGGGTTTAATTATCAGTCTGTATCACATCCTACACAACTTCTGTAACATGTCTTTCTTTCTCTCTATTCTCACATTACACACATTAGTCTGAATGTGTTGTTCTCCTAGCGTTACCCACCGTCGGTGTTAGTCTAATGGTATTAAATAAGTGACCAGCAAAGTTGTACATAAATTTACACATGGAAGGAAACCTTCAATTATTTCCCAACATGATGTCAGTCAAAAAAATAGATCTCTCTAAGACATAACATCTAAACCAAGACATCAAGATAAAAATATAAGCTCCTAAGAACTGGACTTACACCTACACTGTAAATCAACTGTACATTGTTTCTGAGAGCTTACGTAGAGCATTTTCACCACTATTCGACATCAAACTTATGCTATGCCTAATGTATTTGATGTCCATACATTGTGCAAGTAGCAAATCCCATCTACTTGGCATATGTGATTTTGGTGTATATTAGATTTCACTAGAAGTAGTCAAAAAGACAAAATATATCATGCATTATATATTATTTATACATTGCATATATTACATATAGCCCCACCACTGCCAGCCTGCTGCTTGAGCGATGCCCTTAACCCTAAATTGCTCAGACTGCATACTGTAACTGTACTGTAAGTCGCTTTGCATAAACGTGCCTGCTAAATGCTAAAAATGTAAATGTTAGCCCAGATAAATAAGGAGGGCTTTGTCAGGAAAGACATCCGGTGTAAAAATCAATAACAATTCTCTGTGGTGACCCCTAACGGGAACAGCCAAAATAAAAAAACAATACAAAAACATACGTCCGCCAAAAGGAAGAAACTTAGAGAGGCATTCATGTTCTTTCTTCCCTGGTCAACAACAGAAAAAATACATTAAGCTTGTACTGAAGTAAACATATAGGGAAAAGCATCAATATATATATATATATATATATGAAATCAGATATTGTGTACACACACATTGTAATAAGTAATGGAAAGCATTAGAGATGGCAAACAAAGTGTAGTAACAGTAGGTTGTACGTGACATCTACATGGCTTTTATGTAAATGGCCTTAAATGGAAAAGGTAAAGTGCTGGCTAACGTTTCCATGCCATGTTCTCAAATATCTAACGCACCTTTTCCATTACTGATGAAGACAACATTATAATCTGCCTTCCCCTATCTACAGCCATGAAAAAAAATAAGATTATCCACAGAAAGGATTTCTCTAGTTTTACAACTTCTGGTCATGTGTTTGACCAAAATGCACAGTGTTGGTTTATTTTATATACAGGACTAAACTTTTGAAGTTCTCTTTTATTCCACAGCTGTATTACTACTGAAATCTTGAGCTTTCTAACAAACCACCCAAAAAATACAGGAAATATCAGGATGCCAACACGTTAATTCAAGTGAAAAGATTTTGATCAGGTGCGTCAGGTGTGTGGCAGAATGTCAAAAACAAAGTCAATTAAATTATGTCCATTAGCGTAATGTATGTGTGTGCATGGCAGACCCAAGTCTAGACCGATCCAGTAAATCAAAAGCTTAAGATGGAAAAACATTCACATGCTCATATGCGACACCAAAGAGTAACGTTTTTTTTTACACTAAAACAGAAAAAGGAAAAGCAAATAGTCTATATTGGGCAGAAAATATGCAAGTTTGGGAGAACAGTACGGTGTACACGAATTTCAATGAGCACAACATTTAAGTGGCATTACATAATAAGTCATTACATAATAAATAAAAATATTGGATGTCCAGATGCAGTAGAAGCTCTGATGTCAAATCCATGCAGTTCCTAATCCTGAAGGACAATTTGCATAAATAGTTAATTTTGTTTTAAACACAATGAAGAGAAAAAGAAACGTATAATACAAACTGTATATTCAGTGACAAGCGTGTGGGTGTCAGATTTGGGTCTTAAGTCCTAATGAGCAAGGTAACAACAAGTAAAGCTTTCACACAGAATAAACATGGATTAAAGGAAGACGGGGGTGGGTTCTGGGCAACAGCAACATTTTACAATTACAGTATACGGCATGGTAAGCTCTACTCACTGTGCTGAATAAAAATATGGTCTACATATTGGCATGACGGGTTTGGGTGTCAGATGTTTACAGTACAACAAGCAGGGCCCAAAAGTCCTCCAGAAATGCCACAAAAGATCGCCCTCATGAACGCTCAGATGGCTTTGTCACATGACTTGGAAAGATAGTTGAAGAAGTCTGATTTTCTTATTTACTACTGCACATGGCTTGTTCGCACTAAATTTGACAAGTTAAGTTCCAGTGAATAAAGCCTTTTTGATATGAAAATCAGTGTGTATGCGTGGCAGATGTGTGGCCGACAGATTGTCTCTGTGGGGAATCTGTGTGATAGAAAGTCAGAGAAAGATTGGAAAGCCTGTCAGGATGTAACTAATGTAATTCAGAAGTGCACAAGCAAATCTTGAGTTGGATTGATTTCTTTGCTGGGATAGACTTTTCTGTGTGATTACTTTTAATGAAAGCTGTAATAATCCTGGAACATCCATATCTAGTCTGTTAGTTGATGGATATCCGAATGTTTGGTCCCAAGACACACGTTCCAAGTCAAATGTTTGTTTCTTTTATTGGGATTTCGACTCATGTTTTACATATTTTGGTTACAGGAATGTTACACAGGTGTCATAACACAAGGTTCGTGGACAATTTTGTGTCTCCAGTTCACCTCGGTTGAATGTTTTTGGACTGTAAGACGAAACCCACACAGACACTGCGAGAACATGCAAACTCCACTCAGAAAGGACCCAAATCAAACCCGGGACATTCTTTGCTGTGATTCTTTAACTGTGTCTCCCAGACAAATGTAGTGTAGGTATATAGTTTCTGATCCGGAATGTCCATTTAGGCAAAAATGCCAAATACAAAAAGCTCAAATGTGTAAATGAAGGATAAATCATTCAAACAGAATTTTAGTCCACTTGTTAATGTGATGTTCTGTTGTTTATGCCCTTATTTGATCAGTCTTGCCTGGCCATTCTGTCTGCAGGCACACTTGGCTGAAACAAGCCTGTCATTTCTGAATTTATGATCAGATAATTTATAGATGTGGCATGTCTCATAAAACACTATGTTATCAATAAAACAGGTGACAGTTAGAGACTGATAAACGACAGCTTGTGTCTTGGGCTTCATTTTGTTCATATCTCTTGCTCCTTTCTATTATTACTCTACCTGTACAGTGTAAATAAAACATGAACAACCCCACTAAGTCACTCCGTTTGCTGTCTAGAGTATAAATGTCTGTTTTTTAACATAATTCTAGTCAGGCTGCCATGCTAGTCGGTTGCTAACTACACCACAATCACGACGGTTACTCACCTTGGTTGGGATGCTCAGGCTCCGATAACGTTATTCCCATTAACGCCAAACTGAGGTAAATTCTTAGCTTATAGCCCATTTTTTCACCATCCAAGTATTCTTGGTCCTCAGATAATCGTAAAAATATCCAATTTAAGTCCTTAAACTACTTTAAATGATTTATCGTCGTTTAAGCCGAGGTTCAAATGCCAATCCATGGCGAGTTGACTCACGGTACCTGAAGAAATGACTGAAACTTAGCGGATTTTATCCCGTA
>JAYDZG010000013.1:6132193-6147827 GCA_034509265.1 Microcambeva bendego
AGTATCAAGGAGGAATTTTTCATACTATAAAATTGAATTGTATTTTATTTTGGCTGCTAAACGTTAAGGGTGGCAACAGCTGATTCTGATCTGCACAGAAAGAACCAATACGGCCCCACCTGGAGATCAAACTCAGGACCTTCCTGTTATGAGGCAACACTGCTACCCACTTAGCCATCCCTCTATAAATATAAAATATCAGGCATTTCTGCATGACAGGAAATGGGTCTTGAAAAGCCCCTTTCAAGTTTGTCGTATTTGACCATTTTATTCTCATATTGCACGGATTATACTCAGTAATTTCTCCCTTATATATACTAATATTAAGGCTTCCATCAAAGCTTTCCCAACAAGACCTAAAAACCATTGTGAGTTTTAAGACCATTTGATTTTTCTTAGGAGTCCAGGAGTGGACCAAGATAAAGTTTTGAATTATACACCTGAGAGTCATTTAATCTAGTTTTTTTCTGGATTTCTTTATGCACAGTTAAAATGGAAGAATAAATCAGTTTCTACAAAGTTATATTACAAATATTATTACATTTACAGACATAAAAAATATTACAGTATTTCATCTGATTGGTTTAAATGGTTTTGGAGTTTGGGTGGCATTTGGGTGTGGCCAAAATAAAAGCAATTAGGACTTAGTTAGGACGATGGTCTCTAATACAAACAAACAAAAGGCCAAAAGTATGTAAAGTTCTACTGGACATAGGTGAATAAAAACACACTCCAACCTAATGAGGCTGGATTCACCCCCTGAAGTAAAGAATTTAAATAACACAACTTGTAATGTGACTTAGTTTGTGAACACGGTTCCCTCTTGCCTGTATGCTCTCCTGATAAGAAATCTGTTTGACAATTCGGAGCACACTAGTGGCCAGCAGGAGGTCATCGCGTCCTTTCTCACACTAAGGAGCAGATTCTGGTTCTGCTGTTTGGTTGATGCGTTTATACAGCTCAGTCCAGCATTGCACATACAGAGTTACGTTATTATGTCCACCGACAGCAGATAGGCAGGATGGGAGTGACTCAGTAAGGTCCCGGTAGGTCATCATGGGTATCACGCTATAATGACGACAGTGAATCCCACAACTGCTGGCAAGTGGCATGGGGGAGGATCTATAGAGAGAACATGAAGATGGGGAATTAGTGGGGCATTGTAGTACTTGGAAGTCTTGGTCATGCTCTTCCAACCAGTGTGGGACATCACAAGCAGTAGCCAAGTGGTTAAGGTACTGGACTTGTAATCCGAAGGATGCCTGTTCAAAGGGGCTCTTGAGCAAGGCCCTTAACCCTTAATTGCTCAGACTGTGTACTGTAGCTAATGTAAGTCGCTTTGGATAAAGGGGGTTTTATACTTGCCTGTATGTACATGTATTTATAGTTTGTATTTAACTATACTGTATATTATGAATAATACACCATTTTTAGAGCCGTACATACAGAACCTAATTGCTTTTGCAAGATGACAAAACTTCACAGAAAACCCAAAAAGACTACCTATAAGACTCAAAAAGATATTTTATAGATTGCATCGCAAACATCTTTCATACTCATTGAATACAAATGGGGTTTGATAATCTATTGAGCATTATTTATATTCACTCTGTGATTCGTCCTGTTTTTTTTTACAGGTATTAAATCAGATGTGGCCCAGGACAACGACGCCTGTGTGACTATTAGACATTATTTATTCTTCCTTTCAGAAACTGAATCCTCAGACATGAACGTGTGTTGGCAGCTATCCACTAGTGTTGGGGCTTCAAAACCCAGTTTTAATGAAGTGCAATGCACTGGATTAAAGAGAACACTTCAGGAAAATGTCCCTCCAGTGTCCTCCCTGTGCTCCAATTTACGACCCGACTTGTAACTGTTTATTGAGTATTTGGAACGTTTATCTCTGAAATGTGTTAATGTGCTTGTTTATTTTGTCTTATATTTACAGAATTAAGAACTTTAAAATGCAGCACAAGAAATTATAAATAAAATCAGTCTATTTACTGTATTTACAATATGGACAACATCCCCTTATTAATAAAAATGGATTGGATGCGAATGGCCAATTCTGGTTGTGCTATTACAATTATTTATGGTCACAATATCAACTGCCAGATCATTATCAATACACTCTCAGTCTGTCCTCTTTTACTCACACAGTTCCCTTTCACATACCCTGTGAATGTACAATCTATACACACAAATCCAATTATTCTATTGTTCAACATGTGTAATCTTTATTAGTTTCTTCTGTCTACTTTAAAAGTGCAAATGCCCCTGTCAAAAACAATGGATTATTGAATGATCACTGCATACGCACTACTTTCCATTGCCAATGTATTTTTATATGTGTTGTATTGAGAACTGTAATTTTAAGTAACATTCATTACTGAGTAAAGGAACCCCTCTCAAAATTTTGCAAAATGTGTGAAAAACTGGCAAAACAAGACAGAATAAGCAGAGGTGTTAATTATTTAAAGTAATAAACCAATTATAAATATACAGATCAGTAATTTTAAATTCTAAAGAAAAAAAATATTAAATATTTTCTTTGAAAAACAAAATTAAATAAGCAACAATAACAACAACAAAAAAGGCTATGCCACTGCCATCTAACATACATACATACATGTATTAATGACTGTATTGACCTGAAAATAATAATTAGTCTATCAAACTTTTGACAATGGCATGGATGTGATGGGAGAGAGTAGGTCTATTTATATTCCAAGGAATGAGAAACATTTGAATTAGCATTTATGCATACACACATCCCCAGTTTAAGAGCCCTGATGCAGTAAATCTTAATTCTGTTTTAAAATTGTCCTGAAATAGGCTTAGTATCCATTGCTTTACACTTCATTATTTCATGCTGCAGTGCCATAGTCACATTTTCTAAAGATAAGAAATCTGCAAGTCTGCAAGAAGTGATTCAGGATTACTAGAAAGAAAATTATCCTTATTACTGTCTGGATGTAGGACATAAAAAGCAATGTGCTTTTGTCTAATGTGTTTCATATTGATGTATTTAAGTAAGACACATCTAAGAGCCATGATGAAGAGAATCACTGCATAAGCTCTATGTTTAGTCCCAATTATGTACTATTACTGTGTTCCCTAATGTTCTGTGAATCCATTCTGTCCAGTCCCAACTATCCATCCAGCCTCTCTTATTTTTACTGTTCTGCCTCACAATCTCTGACAGCAGGAAAAAGTAGTTTTAGCTGAATTAAACTACATTATTCCCTTTTGTTCGAACCAAATGGTTCATAATACATAATTACATTATTTAATAGGTCTAAATTTTGATGTAAACAATTCTTGACTATCCAATCAAGTATCTTTAGTCCAATTTGTCTAATTAATATTTCATATATCTATCCCCTATTGTAGTGCATGTCTCATCCCTAATGTTTAATCTTAATGTGTCATCACTGCTGCCCGTTTTCTATTTTGAAACTCTTACTGTCTGAAATAAGACAAGCTCCACATTGCCATCTCATCATTCCGGTTAGCCATGCTTCAATCCATATCTTTAAACCCCAGCTATACAATCATTGATTCATCTGTTTAGTCTGCACTGTGCAACCACCGTGGTCTTATCTGACTGTCGAACACCAGCAGGCATGTTTTTGGCACATTTATAATTCATAATAAAGTCTAAAACAAAATCTTTGGAAGATTTGTTGTTGAGTTAGAGCTACCCATATGGAATTGACAGTTGTACATGTCCAAAAGGTCTGCTGAGTACAGAGGTCAAACACAGCTTTCAACCGTGCTTAAAGTAAGCTTTGACAAGGTAGGTGTGTGTTAAAGACATAATGTGGATGCATGAGAGTGTGTCTAGTGTTTGTATGTCTAAGATACTCCAAACATGGGTTTCACTTGGATTGCACTCAACTAGTTGCATTAACATGTATATTAATATTGTATGGACTTTGATTCACAAGAGAAAGATTTGACATATTTTTCTGTTAAAGTGTTTGGAGTGTTTTAAATAAATCATTGTGAGTTAAATTCCCATTCACCAACTCTTGACATTGAATTATCAGTTTCACACAAGCTACAAATTTAAAGGTAATGACCAGGTTCTGCTACAGCTGGATAAGACAACATTTCTAGTCTTTATTGTCTAATCACTTTTGTGAAGTGTCAATATGGTTTATTTCTGTAGAATTCATGCTATCCAGTCCCTACGGCCAACCTTAAAACTCCAAATTCATTCTTGTACAATCACAATTGTATATGCACCACTCTTTAGTCTCTCTGGTTCATTCCCAAGACAGAGATGAACAACAGCTATCCCCTGCTGTGTCCCGGATTTTTCATGAATGATAAAATAAATTATGTCCACCAAACTCCTAACGTGTGCATGGTCAACCAGTCAGCCATGTATATTCAATTGTTTTCCAGGTTCAGATGAGAGAGAAAAGAGAAAATGACATGGCTTCATTGCTCACAGTAGGGTAATCAGATGCCTTATAAAAAAATCAGAGTAGGCTTAAATGCTCATTTGTTTCAAACTGATTTAGAAGTACAATGACCTATGCTCCTTGCTAAATGGAGCTCTGTCAATATATTTTAGTGAAATTACCTGTTCCCAGTTCCATGTGAGCATAACTGACTTAACCAATATTTTCCTTCAGGATTAATGAAGTATCTATCCATCTATTTATCTAATATATATATATATATATATATATATATTATAGATTTGAATCTGACAGCTCAATATTTTATGAAAAAATACTCTAAACTGATATTAATATATGTATCATACAATACTTGGTATTTGTTTGTTACATTTGCCAACTGCCAGCACAAAGAGGGAGAAAGGATAATAGAAAGAGAGAGGAGGATGGACAGCAAAAGCAGGTAAGCTGAAGAGCACATTTGTGATAAGGCCATGGAAGCTTTTTTAAAATAATATATATTTTAAGCAATTCTTTGTACGAGATGCTTTTGTGACTCCTAGAAGGAAGTTCTCTCCAATGTGTTTGTGAATTTGTAGTCACAATGTTTCTAAGACTCCTTGTGTGTTGTGTGTGTATTCCTGAATCACCCAAAGCACATACTATTAATACATTCTATGCGAATTAATGAATCCAGTAACTCCGATAATGATCAAGTCCAGTCCAAACTATTTTTATGACTTTTTTCAGGCTAAAAGGTTTGTTCTATCCAAATGGTCCAATCTATGTTATTCAGATTAAATTGGTTTATAATCTCCAATATGATACCAAATGCCTTTTTCATTTAGTCCAATTTCAGCTTCCAAATATCTTTATTCATTCAATTTTCAATCACATACACTTACATTAATCCATTTTTATTACCTCACATGTAAACGCATAAACCTAGTCTGAACTACAGTGTTATATCTGCTGACATGAGTTGCCAGTTCCATCTGAGCATAACTGACTTATCCAATATTTTCCCTCAGGATTAATGAAGTATCTGTCCATCTGTCTATCTAATACTGATAATATCATAATCAGCACAATGATTGGGGATTGCCAGTGTATATTTACACCCATTTGCAATGCCATAATTATAAATAATGACCATTTTATATAAAACCAGACATCATTAATGTGAAGTCCTGAAATTTTTGGAGGAACCTTTGTGTAAAGCTAGCCAAAGGAAGGTTTCTAGACATGTGCAGAGACCCTGTGTGGATTACAAACCCAATTTTCAGCCAGGGAAGCAGGTCTTGCAATGGGTTCATATAGTTTTCAACCTGAGCAGAATTGGTTTGTGACGAAACCCATGTTTCAGACTGAATGTAAACTTTCCATGTCCTAGAAATAAACGGTATGGCTGAGAATAGAAAAACTGAATGTGCATCATTTTCTCTGTTATCAAGTGAATAAAAAGAACTAGTAACTATTAGTAACCTAATTTCCACCCATGATTCAAGCTTTTTCCTGTTTAAGAAACAATTTGCTGTGAAATTTAAAATTAAAAACATGATCACTGTCCTGATTTACATCAAACCATTAAGTTAGGCTGTGTTCCATCTATTCTATCGTTCAGTATATGAAGATAATTGAATTACTGCTGTGAAATGTGGCACTTATATTAAAAATATGAAATGCATGATTTTGTCATGCTGTCATATTGATGTCCTTCACAGCAGGAATCTGTGTTTTACATGCATCTCCAATCCAAGAAAATTGATGCAGCAAATCTGGTAGTCCTTTTCCCCTAAAACAAGCCTGCTGAATTCAGTTGGAGATAAATCTCCTGAAACAGGGTTAGTTCCCTCTGTATTACAATTTGGCATTTCATGCTATGGTAAAATTACCTACAGTCACAGTTCCAGCCCAGATTTTGTAAAATAAGGGAGAGAAGAAAATGATCATTATTACTGCCTGGATGCAAGACGTACAAAGCAGTGTGATTAGCTCACTTGTCTAATGTTTATGCACTGAATGGACACACACATAGAAGAGATGCCAAGAGAATTACGCAGTTCCTACACGTCACCCAGGAAACTCTAGCACATGCAGAGGGTCTATATTGGAAAACTCTGGACTTTTTACCTCCTCTTATCATTTATGGATGTACAGTATATTTAGGGTGAAATGGAACAAGCTCTGGTAAAAATACAAATATATGTGATGCACATGTACACAGTATATACAAGAATAATCAAAGCTATCTGTTATATAGAAAAGAACACTGGCTGCATCCCAAACCACATGTTACCGTTAATGTGTCGATTTATTTTAATCTCCATCATTTGACACATTAATGGAAATATTTGTGATTCGGGATGCAGCCAAGTTGTATTTAGAACTGAAGTGTATTTATCTGGACCTTTCACAGATGCTACGATTTACACATATTCACTGTATAATGTGAATTAGTAGTAGCAAGTAAATGCAATATATCCAAGGCACAATAGCAGAGCAGAATTATTCCGGACAGATATAGTACTACTGTAGAATAAATACATAAATAGTTTCTAGCTACATTTTCAGAAGTTTGTTTATTTTTTGTTGATTTCACACTGGCTAAGGTGGTAGAACTGTCGCCTCACCGCAACAAGGTCTTGGGTTTGATTCCTCATGGGTTGGCCTGGGTCCTTTCTGTTTGGAGTTTGCATGTTCTCCCTGGGCCTACGTGGGTTTTCTCCAGGTGCTCCAGTTTCCTCCCACAATCCAAAAACATGGAGTCAGGTTAATTGGTGACACAGGATAGTCCTCCTGTAGGTACCTAGCCACTAGGATGCATAAACCAGTGAACTAAGGTTGTGTCAGGAAGGACATATGTTGTAAAAACTTTCACAATACACTTTGACGACCCCTCAAAGTATTTTTTTACTTTTATTATTATTTTAAGATTATTCACTTTACTGTGGTACTTTGGAATTCATCCAGGATGTGTTTCATGGCTGTATTGAGAAGTATTAAGTCTTATTAAGTATAATTTGCAAATTATGATTTAAAGTTAATTTGAGGCTAATGCAAAAACAAACAGCAATTGCAGCCAAAATATGTTTCTTTGAGACCTAGGCAAACAAAGCAAATATACCACCACACACTGCCTACAAACATTTTATTTACAGTGTTACACCAATTCTTTGACAATTTACTAGTTCACATTTTCTGAGAAATATTTACAGACAGCCAAATAAAAACAACTGTGCACGCCTGAAGCAAATGAGTCCTCTTATTATACATGAATAAAACGAAGCACTTGAATCAATTGACTGCACAGATACACGTCTCTTAAGGGACCTAGGACGCCTTTTCACAAAACGTCTCAGGCGAGGTGAAGCATCCTTAATTCAGCCTCATGTTTTCGCTCTCAGTTCTCTCGTATCAGCCTTGCAAATCAGCCGTTCTTTTCACCTTATAATGAACACAATCATACAAACAAACGCAGCAGATTGGGAATCAGCGCCTGGCTACATTTAGAAAGTTGTTTTTTTCATGAATATATCTGCTATATTAAAGTTTTACCAATAATTCATTTTATTCTCCGTTCAAATTCTCCATGTGTAGTCGTTTAAAAATGTATGTATGCTCACATATATTTTAAATGTACAAAACAATACAATCATTTTTTATACCCTAGATTTTAAGCTATGGTCAGTCAGTCATTGTATGACACTACTAAAGGTAATTGGGTTTTGCACCAGTGAATATTTGATGGAATCAGGTTCAAACTTTCATCATGCATGCATGTACGTGCAGAAACTCTTTTAAACAAGCATCAAGATAAAAAAAAAATTATATTAAGCATCAAAAAAGTTATCTAAGTTACTTTGACCATGGCCGTGTCTGAGGTAAATGCTGATCTCCTGGGATTTTTACACACATCATCATCTGGAGGTTAGAGAGCATGGTGCAAAAAACAAATAACTTTCACTCAGTGGAAGTTTTTCAAGTGCAATTGCATTCTTGATGAAAAAGTTCAGAAGAGTATTGGCCAGTGTAAACTACCACAAAGGCTACAGTCAACGACAAAAGAGTCTCGCTCATTTTAAGCAGACGATTTCCTGCACTAGGAGGTGGAGTGAGTATAGACGAAGTGAGTCTGCAACAAAGTTTAGCAAAGAATCAATATTCACTTTAAACATAAGAGAGTATTGCAGTCATACATAGAGCCATGTTGACATCACTGAATTTGACAACTAGGCATCGTTTTCTAGACAAAATTGAATTTAATTCAGAATTGTTTTGCATAGTTTGTACCTACTTCAGAAAAAAAGTGGCATTCATTACTTGGATAAATAAGAATTACAAATAGAAAAATAAATAAATCGTGAATCGTATTGCAACGTGGATCGAGTGTATCATTAAATCCTGGATAATACAAAGGTATGAGATGGAACAAACAACTCTTTAATGTGTACTGAACAGATAGTGATGGATTATGGAGGGCTGACATTTACAGATGAGCAATTTTCTTTCTTTTTGTGGTGATGCATCAGATTTGTGCTTTTAAAAACTGAGTGGAAAGAAATTTGGTTTGTGATAAGTACTGTACCATCTGTTTTTGTCCGTGTAAAATAAAACCACGTCAACTACTAACAGACAGATGATGCTGGTGGTGTGAATAAAGTGATTGGCTTTCATCCCCAAGTATACAAATATATGATGGAATGTGTTTTTTAAATTCTTTTTATTGTACATCTTTGAAATGAAGTACATCACTTTTCTACAGTCACCTTCACACAGTCACAAAGTGATGCAGTATTTCTTTTTGCAGATCTGACCAGAGAATCAAACATGAACACTGAACACAAACAGTCTTGTAAAGAAAAACCTGACAAACAGCAAAGGCAGGATCTAGCTGTCACACATGCAGCTCCGAGTTCAAATGGGGTGGATGTGCATGTGAATGTGTGGGTACCTGCGTTGTGATTTTGGTCCTGTGATGAGCACAGCATGTGGATTTCTGTGGAACCAGAAAAAAAGCCAAGTCCAAACCTTCATCTCTATCTACAAGAGATGTATAAAAGTGGCAGTTACTCCAGTTATTCATGCCTGTCAGACTCTCTCTCTCTCTCTTTCTCATACACACTAAAATAACAGAACCCTCTGATGCAGAAGTACGGTCACTGCACCTCAGATAGCAAAGTTCCATCAGCAACATTTATGGGGACCTTGTTTATATCCTTACAAGTGCCTGTACATATCTACATAGTGTTTCCCAGTATGCAGTGTTACATACATCACAGATGTACAAAATATAATTTTAAATCAATTATTTATTGTTTGTTTAAACAGCTTTATCAAATTCTGTGGGTGAAAGGCAGTTAACGCCCTTGACAGATCACGAGTCAATTATAGGTCAAGTAACTAATTAGTTTATTTATCAGCTTAATTCTGGTTGAGGTGGTATGCATGTCACGTAGAAAATGTGAATCAGAAAAACATTGAACAGCCAATCCTAGAAGGCTGACTGACTACTAAATTCCCCGGATGTGGAAAAGTTAATGAATGAGTAAGTGTGGTGTGATTTGTGATAAACAGGCACCCTGTCACTAGTGTACTCATTCCTTGCATCGTGTTTTTATTTAATGCCGGACCCACCCCTATCAGATCAGGGGTAATGAGTAAATGAGTAAATACCTTATACATTTCTATCTGATATTATCAGCACATGAGCAATATTCTCTCGCTATTCAATCACGGTTGACTTTTTCAATTTTGATGTTAAGCTTTCCCTTTTACAGTTGATCCTTTGCCAGGCACGGCAGGAGTAAACAGTCAAAAATAAACCCTCAGCACGACCTCCAGTGTTTAATCAGCATCACAGAGAGACCTCCTGATGGACCTTCATCCCAGGGCAGGTTGAACCTGGAGCTCCCCTGCCATCCCCATTTCCTCTGGTGCTTAAGCTGGAAATGCACATCAATAAAAGTGTCTCGGCACACATGCAGGCACCTGTTGACAGTATTGATCTGCAGCCCCGGAGGTAGCTGCCGCATGTGGATTTTGCTATCGGATTTAAAAAAAAAAGGTTTGCAGGTGAGTGGCGAAATTGAAGGCTCTTGACGTCCTTTAGAAAATATTACATACAGGCTCGTGGGAAGCTGCAGCAAAGCACCATGAGTGCTAGAAATGATGGGGAGAGATAAGAACAAGAGCAAGTGTCAAGTTGTCTCCTTTGGAAAGAAGTAGGCAAGGTCATGTTTGGTTGAGGGAGAACAGAGTGTGATTATTTAGAAGTAGACTTGAAAAGCAATTGCTAATAGACTTCAGATAGTGGGTGTGTGGCTCTAACGTTTTTTTTTAAAAAGGAAATTCAATCCATCTATACATAACTACCTTAATAAAATACAAAAGGTATTTGTAGAAGCCCATTCTGCAGCAATTACAGCTGTGGAAATTTTTACATCCATTGACAAATGATGGGATTTAAGTTTGGGCTTTGGTTGGTCCACTCATTTACTTATTTACCAAAGCCACTTGTGGTGTTTGCTGTATGCTTTTGGTCACTGTCACACTAGCCTTGAGTTCATTGGCTCTCTGTTACAAGCTTCAAGCATGTTCCATTTTTTATCAGCCTTCCAGGCTCCATGCGACTAAGATGCACACCACAGCATGGTGCTTCTATAACCATGTTTTACTGTAGGGCCAATATGAAGTGCCTGGTTTGTCAGATGTAGTGCTGTTCTGCCCTTTAATCTCTATACACTGTGCACAATCGAGTTTTTATGATTCAGTGAGCTAAAAGGTCTGAGTGACATTTACTAAAAATCAATTTGCTGTTGTAAAAAGGGACGATTAAAACGACAGACTCTGTGTTGAGAAATCTTGTTCATTTATGATCAGTAATTCTGGGGGAAAGTGCTGCTGCCATACTGCTCTGGTCTGTCCACAGACTGTAGAGAAGCTCTCAGTACAATAGACATTGTAGCACCAACAATTACTTCATTTAATGTGTTACTTAGGGATCAATCATCTTCAAGGTATTACACTAAATGTGCCTTTAATAAAAAGGTTGGAAAATGAAATCATGTGCTGAAAGTTTATTTTTATTATTGTGAAATATAGTGATGGTAGCACAATATTCTGAAAATGCTTTTCATAAGCTCAGAAATAAAAAAAGTGTTGAGGTGGCCACATAAACCATTACGGAATTTGCCTTCAGTTTAAGCACATTCCTTTTAAAAGTATTTAAGCTATTACAATGATTGCTGCAGAAAAGGACACAATGAACATCCGAGACCATTCACCGCACAATGAAACACACCGCAAAGTTAACACAAAAAACCTTCGACCAGCAAATTTAACTAATGCTATAACTTCCATTATACTGACCTTGTGGAATGTAATAGCACTATTCAGACTGAATGAACAGATTTGATACATGACCTGTATTTTAAGCTCACCTTTTGGATGAAGCCTTAGCTGAGTGAGTACAATAATTACACCAATAATTCCTAATTCGGGGGGCCGCACCAGTGATGGAATAAATCCACACAGGTTATCAAAAGCAGACATTTAATCGATTCCTACTGTGCCTATCAAAGCGTATTGTGCTTCGCCTGGCTTCCTATGCCAACTCATCATGCCACTGCGGAATGAAGCTGCTCACTGTGAGCAGATCTATGCTCAGCCTTTAACAGCACCCAATATAAAAGAGTTAGTTCATTGATTTTATCTATGTATTCCTGTGCCGAAACAAGTCAATACATCAGCTTATTATTAGAGATGATCTAATGGAACAAGAATAAAATATGATTCCACACAGCAAAATGTATTCTTTTGCTATTTTTATCCTGTCCTGAAACCTGCCGGTGAATTGCCCATTCTAAATTGCCCATAAGAGCGAACAGTCAACTTAAATGTTGGTCAAAATGTATTGCAGATGATTAAGATCATATTTTAAATATTTCACATTTAGTTGAAGTACATTTTTTTCCAAAAGCAAGCAAAAACTTAAATAACAATAAATTAAATAATTCTTAAAATATTACAGTCAACATTATACCCATTTTGGTTTTGGCTGGACCACTCACTTTAGAGACTTTGCCACTCCAGTGTTGTTTTGGCAGTATGCTTTGGGTCATTGACATATTGAAAAAAAGGAATGAACACCAAAATAGTTTGTGTGCTCTCTGAAAAAGTTATTTAATCCTTTTTTATTATTTAATTGCTTTCACAGTTCTCCCATTTTTATCAGTCTATGGTAGTCCATATTCCATACCACTAAGAAGCACCCTCATGACCTGATGCTACCAAAACCTTTACTGTAGGAATAATATTAGCTTGGTGGCATGTGGAACCTGTATTTATTCTAGAACCAAGATGAACAATTAAACAATACTAATATAATATTAATATAAAAACAATACATGTTAGTTATTTTCAAGGAACTAGGTTCTGGTTTGTCAAAAATGGTTTGTCAGCCGGAGATGCATTTAAATGTATTTTTTTGTTGATATAAAGCTAGTGGTTGCTTGTTTTATGCATCTGTTAGCAATGCCAGTGATTTAAGCAGTCAAATCTACTTGAGTCCACACATACACATGGTAAGATTTCTAGAAATAATGGCTATTCTTCTCGGGGTTATCTGTGCTGGTGAGGGAAAGGTCACAGAGAGGACAGTGGAGTTGAAGACAGCACAACATGCTTCAATTTTCAGGTTTTGTCACGGTTCCGCTTTCTCTGCATGAACAGTCTCAGTCATCCGCTAATCTGCTTCTACACCTACCCTGAGGCCATAGAAGTATTCTGAAATCATAACCCATATTCCTCCTGCTGCAGAAACTCATACATTTCACAGTTCCTTCTCCACTGAATGAATGCACACTCAGGTCCCCACATGAACTATCGCCTTTATTGTGTACACCTAACACTGGGGATGTTTGTAGCTACGTAATTAATGAAGATGGACAGGCTGTAAGCTTCCACTCTGTCCGTCAGTACAACAGATCACCACTGACCAAATACACATGGTATACTACACGAGTTGTAATACAACTGAATATAATAAGATGATCTTTGTTGCTATGTGTGTATTATAGTGCTTCTGGGATTTTAAGGATTGGTGAATTCTTAGATACCTTTAAAGGCTGCCTTCTGAGGAGCCGTATTTCTATAAAGCAATAAACGGAGTGAAAAGAGGGAAAACCAGTGAAGGCATTCAAAAGATTGAGTAAATCAATTGTAAATAAATTTGTACCGATTTGTAATCTGAAGGTGTGATGATTTAACCATTTTCGGTACATGGAGGGAGATGTTAGCTGGCATGCTATTGGGTTGTACAGCCTTTTTTTGGGGGGGGGGGGGGTGTCATTGTCTTTACTGTACAACCCCATTATGTTTAAGCTTGATGACATACACTTTACCTATGTTTTTTACACAATATATGCATTTTCTGACAGGATTAAGCTGTGATAAGTGTACTTGTTTTTTTTCTTCTTTTTCTTCTTCTAGCTGTTCCCTTAAGAAGTCGCCACAGCAGATTGTGATCCGCATTTTTGATTGGATTAACGCCCGATGCCCTTCCTGACAGAAACCATTTCCCTTCAATGCACTGGTTTATGCATCCAAGTTGCTATAGGTAACTATAGGACAATTCAGTGTCTCCAATTAACCTGGCTGCATGTTTTAGGACTGTGGAAGGGAACAGAGTCCATCCTGTGACCGATAATTTTTAACTTGTTTGAAGCTGTTGGATTTTATTTTCAGAGTGTTGCAATTTTAATGTGACCACTTAACTTTAATGGTAAGGTGTAAGATGAATGGAATTTTCATTTTGTGTTCTGGCTGGGTTCAAAACCATTTGGTTAGACGACTGAAGTATCGTCAAAATGTATTTGTTTGGTAGAGATTTTTGATATAATAGTTTTTTAAATATGAAATGCATTTAGAGTTACCAATCCAAATTATTTTATACACTAATGTGTATGGTAAGTGTACCTGAAAAAAACAAGAAGACAAAAAATAGGCAACTAGGCATACATGTTTAATAAGTGTAACATTTATAAAAATGGGACATTTCCAAATAGGTCCCTGGTTACAGTCCATTCATAAATCATAAAAATGACAAGGGAGTTGAATTTATTAATTACTGGAATAAAAACGATGAGCATTTAATATCAACACAGGTTTGAACAAAAGCTTCCACTGACTCGTGAAAAAATCTGATAAGTAATTTTGGGCAATAAGATTTAGGCGATTTTAATAACTTTGCCTGCATTATGTATGAATGCAAAGTACTAAGTCATCAAAACATGCTATAATACATTTTACATTAATCTTTCTTTGTTGGCATCTTCTCCTCACATCGCATTTTTCACCAGCCGGATGGAACAGACTGCCGAGAGCCTGTATATTACGGCTGTGTAATTTTACAATGTGCAAAACAAACACATTTTATAACAATCTATCCTGCCGCTTCTCTTTTATACGGTGTTCACCTGATGTCTCCAGACACGGAACGGCCCACAGTTTATTGGCGGGCACCAATTAAAAGCCTCCTTCAGTCTGACCTTTCCGAAATAACTGGGAGGGATAGTGAGGCAATTAGATCCGTTTCTGTCTTCATGTTTATTTGTGTGCTTATTACGAAGGACCAAAAACATGCAACGCAGAAGTCAGGTAATTAAAACCACCAGCAGAAATATCACTGCGTTTGTTCACCTTTGATTTGTATTAAGAATTTATTTGACTTCGCTTTGCATTGCCCAGAAAAGGATGGAAAAAAACAAGTGCAATAATTTCCTGACCTATAGCTGTTGAATGTTTTTTTTTTAATTGAAGCTATTGTCATTATGAAAAAATAGAAAATTGTTGTGGATCACTTCACCTGGATGATTTTGCTTGCTTTGATTGGTTATAAGTGTCACAGTACTATACATATTTAAAGAGAAGACAAACATGATCAATACTAGTAAACATCATGCATGTCTTGGGTAAAGATCTGAGCACATTTTATCCCAAATCTTACACCAAACTGAATTGCAAATTCAAGGAATCAATTTGAATCCATTTATACAGATTAATGATGTATTTCTCTGATGCCTGATATGAGTAGGAGATCCTATAAATCCTGTTTTTTGATACTTCTAAAGCCCTGAGTGGCGAGAAAGGCCACTTTAGGAGTTGGTGGTTAAAAAGTCACCCTCTGAAAGAGCAGCATTGAAATGGTCATCCACCTACAC
>JAYDZG010000013.1:6252828-6270105 GCA_034509265.1 Microcambeva bendego
GGTCCTCAGTGGTTATGAGAGGTACAGAGTGTACCCTCAGTGGTTCAGAAGGGTCCATAGAGGTTCTGAGAGGTACATATGGTACTGAGAGAGGTTCAGAAGGGTCATCAGAGGTACTGAGAGGTACAGAGGGTACTCAGAGAGGTTCAGAAGGGTCATCAGAGGTACTGGGAGGTACAGGCAGTTTTTAGAGACATTCAGAAGGGTCCACAGAGGTACTGACAGGTACTGGGGGTTATTATAGAGTTTTAGAAAGGTCCACAGAGGTACTGAGAGGTACATGAGGTACAAGTAGAGGTTCAGAAGGGTCCACTGAGGTTCTGAGAGTTACATGGGGTACAAATAAAGGTACAGGGGGTACTTAGAGAGGTTTAGAACGATCCACAACGTGTAAGTTAATGAATCATGTAATGAGTATACGTTTCATGTCATTAATGTTACCCAAGTGTAAAATATGATGTTAAAATGTGTGTGTGTGTGTGTGTGTATGTGTGTATGTGTGTTTATATCCAGTTTTTTGTCTTTCAAATTTTGAAAGTATTTCTTTCCTGAGGTTAATTCTTGTGGCAAGTTTAAATGCTTCTTTGCCTTATGAAATGTAGGCCTAATTTATATCAAAATGTAAACCATATTTAATGATAGCACATGATTTTGTTTAGTATTCCTGATGCAGTTTTTAAAGCTAGCAGACGCATATATCGACATCTGTTTGATCTAACATTTATTATAATAAAAATGCTTTATTATATAATAGTTTCGTTTTTCTTTCATTTCTGACATAAGATTGTAAGTATTTAAATACGTTTTTGTTTACGCAGAAATGGGAGCAATTGATGGAATTTATGGTTTAAATGATCCGTACTTAAAAGTACTACGCACTTTGCGCATCTTAGGCAACTTTACGAACCACCCTATGGACACAGGAAAAGTTCGTGAATCGGAGCATGCGCGCTGTGCGCAGTGAAGCTCTCATCGTGCGTGGTACAAGTCTGATGAATAAATGCACCTTTCTTTAAACGATGTGCTTATGAATGTAAACGTAATAGCTTCGGTTTATTATAATTTAACATGGTCACAAACTACTCACAAAACAGATATTGGGCTTTAAGGTGAAATTTCAAGAAGAACCTAAAATGCACACTAACCTTTACAGATGAACTAAATGTGACCACCTCAGAGCTTTGGAATGCACATGTCCAACTGTTCAATGTTTCAGTACTTTTTGCACAACTTGCTGTTCTCTAACAAATAGCTTAACAACAACATTACCAACAGGTGTTTGATCCATGAATCGACCAATAAATGCCCTGGTTCAGTTAGAATGGGAATTTAAACCATAATAAAAGTCCTCAACAATTGCTCAACAGTAACTCGCCATCACGAGGCTTAAAACAGGTTGATCTCAGACTGAAGTGGCCACCGAGTGTCATCAGTAGGTCGTAACAGATACAGTGAGACTAGAAGAGTCACAGAAAGGCATAGAAGTGAATGTCCTTTGGCCTCATCCCACACTGGTGAGCGCTTCAATGTGAAGCGTGACCTGTGGAACTCAATAATAAATACAATACACCAGGCACATTTAAGGAAGGTGAGCGGCACCCAAGTGTCACATCAGACCATTCAACACCATTTGCATCAATGTGGTCTGTGTGCTAGACAACCTGCAAGGGTCAGGGAGCATTTACACTGGACGAGGGACCAGTGGGCCTCAGTGCTGTTCAGTGATAAAATCGATTCACGTTGAGCAGAAATGATGGCCACCAACGCCAAGGAGAGTGCTATGGATCAGCCATATTATATAATATCTTAAGCACAACAGTTCTGTTCTGACTCGGATGTAGCCCACAACGAGCTTCATAAAAAAAATTCAAGGGATTTTTTTTTACTTGCCATTGTCAGCTTTGACTTAGTTTATTGGTCTCAGAATATGTTAAAAAAAATAATAATAATTTGGTCTTTTTTTCGTACCTTATGTGGGTCCAGCAATCATTAGGGATGTAACCATGCACCACAGAATAATTCATTTGATTCACAATTCAATAGATTCATTTAATCGAATGAATCGATATTCACTTTAAACACCAGAGGGCATTGTCGCTTTTCACAAATTTCCAAATTAGGCTTAATTCAAAACAGTTTGTACCTACCTCAGAAATAAAAAGGGCTTTAATTATTTAGATAAAAAAAACGTATCATAAACCCATTACCGTGAATTGTATTGTGGGTACAGTGTATCATTACATCCTTAGTAATCATGGAAATATGTCATGTACATTCTACCAATCAATCCCACCAAGCAGAGTCACTTAAAGGTAAATTGAAGTAATCACTACACCATCTGAATGTTTTTCAAAGTTGGAGGAAACTAAGATACCAAAAAGGGTTGGAACACAGAAACAAGAAGCACATGCTAAACTCTTCACAGCCAGTGAATAGTAGCAGGAATCATTCTCGTTCTCTGGGACTTTCAACTGCTGGTGTGAACATAGCAAATAACAGTCCGTGATTAAAATAACCAGAGCATTCCACTTCATTTTTACATACATATTTTATTACTGCAGGTCAGAAAACTCTTGATATATAAACCCACCGACCCATCCCATCATATACCATTCAAAACATTTACATAAAATATAAAAGAGAATAAGAATAAATTAAGTAAAACACTGCTCCTATACGGAACAGCTTAGACTTGCCTCCTCAGAGACGAATCTCTTCCCATGTCATTTCAATGTACTCTACAAATGTATATACATTAATCTTTTGAGACAAAATGACTCCCAGACCATTCTTTAAACACCATAATGCTATTTAGAGCTAAACTTATCCCCAAAGTTCAGCTCTTATTCATGAATCCATAATACAGCCTTTGGTAGCCTACGCCTGGTCTGATTAATAGTCATTTTTTATTTTAAGATTACCAGCAAAGGGAATAAAATCCACTACTTTTTATCCAAATGTGCTGGAAATAAGGTATTAAACAGTGCAATTACATATTTACTTTGTATCCACAGTCCGGTTGATTAAAAACACAGAGGCAGCTCTCTCGTGAACACTGGCTCCATCTTCCATTGAAAAAAGTCAAATGAAGGCAGGAACATGAGCAACTCCTTGAACATCTGCCGAGCTGTCAATTTATTACCTAGGTGCTAACTGCAAATGTTCTGCAAGAGTTCTGCAGTGATAGCAGTGTTGAAGCCTGTATCATCAAAATGAGTTCAAAGTCTCCAAGCTTAGCACAAGTCGACTGCACCATTTTAATTTCCAAGGTCCTTGGGGAAAAGCCTTGTTCTATTGAACATCTGGCAGCTTTCAGCCAATGTCTTCAGAATGAATCTAGAACACAAAAGCCAAAAGAAGCTAAGCATGGAGCACAAAACAAGGGTTTTACTGTCAAAATAAATCAGTCAATACAAAAAAAAATCTTTAAAGTCTTCAAATATGAGCACTTTGAAAATAAATATACAAGCTGACCAAAGATTTTAAGATGTGAGTAGTTAAATGATTATATCTGTCAGTTATCTATAGTGGATCCTCGTTTTCACTGATTTAAAATTCCTGTGAGAAGTGTACAAAGACCATTCGTTCAGTAATTGTGTTCTAGCCAGTGCACATCTGGCTGTTTACATGAGTGATGGGTTTTATTTTGTCGGGAGACTTTGTTCTCGCATTTTTCGGTAGCTCCAGTAGTTACCATGATCACAGAAAACAACACCTTTATCTCAAGGTAAATGGAAATTCATCACCAGTAGTACAGTAAAACAATTTTAAAATTAATTACCCAGTTCTACATGACATATTTACATTTATATTTATGTTTTATTTTAGTGTTTATCATTTATGCACGAGTAGTACTTTTGTCAGCCTTGGTGTCAGGTTTTCATATATTTTCACACCCCCAATCGAATTTATTCCATTAAATCAAGGTTCCACAGTACTCAACAAAACAATTACATTTATCTACATAACATCATTTATCAGGTGCTGGTGTGGCACAAGAGTAAAACTAAAATACGATAATCTATTGCTATTGGTTGAATGATGTCTAGTCCAAAAATCTGTGCTGCTTTAAGTATTCTTTGAAATATTCTTGCCTGGGGTTTAACTCTCAAGCTGAGTAACCATGCCAATAAGGTGGTCTGACAACTGCACTACTATTGGCCAGTTGGGTGCCTACGCGGACAAGATGGCCGAAACAGCCTAGCCAATGTAGTTGTACAAAGTGTTCAGTGCTGGTAACAAGCCGAGGACAAAAAATATACACCAATCCCTATCTATCTGACTTATACGGCGATGACTTAATAGAACGCTCACCAGTTAGACAGCTGCCAAGGTAAACGGCAATAGAGTGAGGCAGCTCCCTACGTTTTTTGAAAAAGAGGTGGACTGTGTAAGGAACATGGATGCCCAGGACACAAGTACAGATGTGGACTGCAGGGATTGGGCATGGTACAAATCCACTTAAGTATGGGTATGGTATGTATAAGGGATTAATGGACTTTGCATACAAATGAGGGACTACTGGCTTTTAGATTTAGTGTCCAAATAAAGTTTTACTTTTTAAGTTGCCCTTGAATCAACGGGACTAGTACCTATGTACATTAAGCATTTATCTTTACAAACACACTGACCAAGTTGTGAAGTAACCTTATTTCGACACACTTACTTTCATCGTCTGAATCGAAGCCGAAGAGGGAGGTGCATTTACTTCTGTGCTGCTGCAGCTGAACCTCGCTATCAAAGGCAGCCGCGCATCTGGAGCAGTGCTGTTTCTTGGAGGGACTATTAACGCTCGTCTCGGAGCCCTTGGGGCTCAGCTGCGGGCCTTTCCAGCGTTTGGGCATCGTCAGGTACAGCTCATCCAGGTAGGCAGAAGGGGGAGGTCGGCTGAAAGGCTTGACTGCTACTAGGGGGGACTTGGTGTCCTCTTTTACAGGAGTTGGAGGGGCTTGACTGCACGTTTCATTTTCGTGGTTACTGTGGCCATTGACGAGGCTAGTGTTTTCATGCTCGAGCTTGAAAGGAGCCGTGCTGTCTCGACATTCCCCGTGGACTGGTTCTGAAGCGCTGGAGTCTTCATCAGAGCGTTTACCGGTGACGGATGTGTGCGTTTCACACGTGGCATTCTCCGAAGCCATGTCGTAATGTTTCTTCTCATGCTCGTACAAGAGCTTGAGACAATCGTATTGCACCGTGCATTTTGGAAAAGAACAGACCGCTCTCAGAGGGCAGTGGTCATTCTGAATGTGTTCTAAGAGCTCTGGTCGGGTTTTAAACTTCAGCCTGCAGTCTGCGTCGTAGCACGGGTGTCTGAGGAGACCGCGGTGCCTAACGACATGATCGCAGAAGTGCCGAGGTGTGAAGATCCTTCGTGTGCAGAGAACACACTTTTTCTGAGAGAGGTGGAAAAGGAGCTCGAGGGGTTTGGAGTCAAACGGGTGGTTACTGAGAACGTGACAGAAGAGGGGATTCAGCCTGGCTTGGAAGGTGCACATTTCTATGGGACATTTGATCAAACTATGAACTCTACTTGATTTACTCTGTACTAGTTCTGATATTTTATTGAAGTCTTCCGTTAAACTGTCCTGTTTTGTTGTGGAAGTTTGCTGTTCCGCTGGGTTTGGCCTAGCCCCAGGTTCTTCACCCGATACTCTCCTCTTTTTACCTGCTTTAACGTCCTGTTTTTGCTCAGACGATTTGCGTTTAGTTTCCTTTGGTTTCACCTCAGATTTGGAGCATTTCAAACTGCCGCCTTCTTTGTCGTGTTTGATCTCATCTTTAATATTCTCCGTCTTTTGTTTTGTCGACTCATCATGCACCGGCTGTACAGTTTTATCAGCTATTTGACTGGTGTCACTATTTATCTTACGTTTCTTCCAAATGACTCCATTGTTCCTGTGAACGGAATTTTCCTTGGGTGCCGATCGACCTTTATCCGCTTTTGTAGAGCCGGACTTCGCTTTTCTGGCTAGTTTCATCCTGAGCATTTTTTGTTTCATTTCAGACCTCTTAACTAAACCTCTGGTCAAGTAAGGCATCTTAGCCTTGAGGCCGCTCTGCTCGTTGCGTCCCTCATCAGCCCTGCAAACTCCCTTCGGCTCATGCGGCAATGGCGATTTCTTTACGGCTTCTTCTTCCTTCGGCGTGAACACCTTCTCATCTGAACTACAGCTTTTTTCTGCTACGCTGGCTTTGCTTTTAAGTTGAATCCTCATCAGCAACTTCGACTTGATCTGTGCAAATCCGGGCTTTGGTTTCTTGTGCATCGAAGTGGGAACAGTCTGATCGGGTTTCTCGGTGGGTGCGATTATGTCTTTGGGTTTCGTCTCAAGGGGAACGTGAGAGTTCTTTAAATCCTTGATGTGCTTTTTAAAATGACATAGAGCGGCACTAAAATGAGTAAAATTGGGGCAAAACATGCACATCTTTTCAGTCCGGTAATGCCATAATGCGTGTTTTAGGATTTCAGAGTTCTTGCATTCTTCATTGCAAAGTTTGCAGCAGTGCGTTAGTTCCGTCTGTGCAGGAGCCAAACCGTTGTTCACTGAGGGTCTGTCCCGTGGAGGTGTATCCTCAATTGCCTTGTCAGCCACTGCTTTAGTTTGTTGCAGTTTCACTTCCTTAACAGACTTAACAGCAGGGACATTTGTAAAAACCTTTCTATGTGGGTTTTCATCGCTGTCGGACACTTTTTTAGGGGTTGGAATAGCTGTTTTTTCAAGTGTAGTCTTTGTCGATGTTTGGAGTACGTTTTCAGAGGTAGGATTCATGTCGGATGCTTTTTCATTTGGAGAGATATGATCAGTAGGTTTGTTAAATGTATTCGCAAGGGAGTCTAAAATCTTTGCGGGAATATTTTCTGCGGTGTGTGTGCTGTCAGACTGACCGGACGATCTTTCAGTGCAAGAGTCAGTCCTTTTTAGGGTGTTATCTACTTTATCTGAATCTACAGCTTGCCTGGGATTTGAAATGGATGACAATTGGGCATCGGTTTGTCTATTAAATACAGACTGGCTTGATATATCCTGTGTTATAGGAGCGGGCAAAGAAGATACTTTAGTCTTTGCGGGGTAAACCTTTAAAGGTTCACTAGATTTCTTTACAAGTAAAGGGATTTCCATTGGTATTTCTGGTTCCCCTTTCTGCGGGACTTTGACTACACCACCCATTGAGGAATTCAGCGATGTTCTTTCATTTGCAGGGACTATTGCGTAGGCATGAAATTGTCTAATAATTGAGACATCCGGAGATGAAAAGTGTTCGGTGAGCTGTTCTTTTTCACCGAACGTATGCGTAGATTCTTCTATAAATAACTGATGTACAGAATTAGAAGTGATGCTACATGGCCGCGCAGGATTCTCGTGATCATCCGATTTGCACTCTGTGGAACCAGTTTTTGCTGTGGTTTGAAACTGAAGATTTGTAGGAATCTCCACTTCGTTATCAGGGTAAGAATATTCCAATGTGATTTCAATGACGGGTGTGTCTTCTGTGTCTTCTATGGCGGCTTCAGTCTTCTGCTTTGGCTTCCTGCCTGGTTTCTTTCCTTTCCTGTGAACACTGGTGATTCCCTGAGCTGCCAACTGCTCCAAGAGCCAGCGGGGTCTCCTGCCTCTGCGCTTGAGAAGAATCTTCTCGGCTTGCCTAGTGAGTAATCTGTTCATCTGCATGCCATGATTCTGGGCTGAATCTGATTGCCGTAGACGCCGAACAGAATCCTCTGTGATCTGCATTCGTTTTCTCATCCTGGTCTGATAGGTCTCAGATCTTGAGAGGTCGGTTTTGGCCGGTTTTGACACCTCGGACACCTTTTTGACATCATTGGCAAGTTTTGTCTCGTCTCTGACATCAGTCCTATCCGGCTCTAGACGGCACACACAGTTTTTCCGAACACAGTAATTGGACGCCCATTTATCCTCTTCCATAATTTCAAAGAGGGCATCTCTAGCCACCTCGTCGCTCATGAGCTTCAGACAGTTTGTTTTAATGTTGAGAAGACTCCAGAATTCAGGGTCAAAAAACAGGCCCTTTTTAAGAATCTGTATCACCTCGAAACGAATGTTGTTTCCAACGGAACCACTTTCGAGGTGATACTCCAAATCTGGGTGATTGTACAGAAGGAACACAGTTTTGTAGGCCTCAACAGTGCACTCAGAGAAAAACACCAGCAGTGCACATGCTCTGCAGACCTCCAGATCATTGGGGAATAGGTATGCAATGGTTTTGTAGATAAGAGACTTGGTGACTGGGTCATTTCTGAGGTCAGTCTCCAGGGCCCAGGCACATAGCTCAAGGCAAAAAGTGAGTCCCTCTTTTCCCATTTGCTGAAAAAAGAAAACATTGTAGATGAATAGACAATAAAAAATAATGTACAGTTTCACATCATATTTTTTTTTCCCAGAGCAACTTGTCGGTTTGGTACTTGCTTTATAGAACATTTAAATTACACTTATACACACCTCTGCCACGATGGCCTTGATGAATGGAAAGATTGCCTTCACATTGGTAGCTGACAGAATAAGATGTTTGCATTCCTCTAGAAATTCGTTTTTGGAGGCGTTCACTCTGAGGTACACCTTACACCATATGAACACCAAATCCCTATGAAGAGAAAGCATCAACAGTAGCTTATTAAATAATAAATAACAGTAGGGTACATTCTCAAAGAAATGGGAGTCGTCAGTTGGTCCGATTATAGTGTAAACAGGGCAGTGGAAGCTCTGTGGTTAAGGTACTTGGCAAGTGCTCAGAAGGTTGCTGGTTCAAGCCGACAATGCAAGGTACATGAACAAGGGGTTTCCCTCGTTTGGTCACTTGCCCTGTATTCAGCCCCCCCTCTGTCACTCCTAAATGTCAGACAATACTGATAATGACTGGCATTAGAGAACAGTGGAAGTTTGATCAATATTTGTTCATCCTTAACCACAATCTGACTCGAGCTCAAGGCTGCTGACGGCTAAAATAAATTCTTATGTGAAAGGATATTCTAAAACTCACCAAATGTGATACATATCTCCACTTCTCAGATGTTGCAGGAGAAAACCTCTGCTGAGTTCCAGGAGTAAATTGTCCTTCTCCTCGGTTTCTGCAAGGCAGAGGATCTCCACCGCTTCCTTCCCATCATACTCGGCCATCTTCACAGTAGAATCAAGTAAACAAAAGAAAAACTGGCCATCTTTCATATAAGCAAACTGACTTCAGCCCATACAGAAAATTACCTAAGCATCCACTTACCTCGGTGAACAGTCGGTCTTGCTGAGAGGTTTTCCACAGGCAAACAAGGTAGGCCTGCTTGAAATACATGTGGTGACATGTTGTCGGGTGCTGGCGGCACCTCCGTGAAAGTGCCATGGCCTCCTGGGTCCGCTCACAGGCTAGCAGGTATCGTACTCGAAGCTCGAAAAACAAGGGTACCTCGGAGCTCAGATACCTCTCCACTAAAGAAAACACGAGTGAACAAAATGACAAAATCTTAGCGATTATATAAAAAAAAAAAATTAAAAAAAAAGATTCATTCATAATTTGAAAAAGCAAAGTTGTAGCACTGACTGATTCTGAAATTAGTAGAACTACACTGGTAACTTGGTTAATACATAAGTATGTTTTATTCACAAATATATGTAATTAATAGGGATATAATACCATCACCACTGTATCAGAAATGGGCATTCTTTGTTAAGATAAATAAAATACAAATCACAAATAATGCATTTTAGAATGAAAGGATAGAATTTGTCTTCAGTTCGATGTTTATAAATTATTTGGAATTATTTGGGATGTAACGATACACTCGAGCTACGATTTTTAAACTGATTAGACAATCCACATGTTCAAGAAATAGTAAAAACTGGCACACACATTTTACAGTATTTCTAATCTTTGTGTTATTATTACAAAACATAATACCAATGTTGAATTTCAAATAAAAAAATATATATATTAACCGCCAATTCGCTAACTTATGATAGATTCATTTATTTTTCCTCTTTGCTATTACGCTTCACATCAGTACACAAACAAGAGTCATGGAATAGTGATGGAGATAATCCTTGATGAGGTACAATGAACAGTTTGAGTTTAAGTAACACATTTAACTCACCTTCCTCTTGAGTCTGATCCAATTCCTTTAGAATTCCCTCCAGAACAGGGCTGGCCCAGGGCCCACCATCTCTGATGATGTGCTTAACCTGCAGCAGATACACATCCTGGAACCTCACTAGACTGGAGTGGCATTCCTATAATAGAAGAGAGAATCTGGTCACAGGTGAAATTGTGTCAAATACAAGTAAAGGAAAACATGGTACAAAGGCTGTAAAACTTATGATCACTAGGACCGGTAATCAGAAGGTTGCTGATCCATCAAAATATCAATGTCAAGTTCATTACATGGAAGATTATTTTTCTTAAGTCTTACAGTTATGGTGCATTCACAGTGCAGTGAACCCAGATGTTTAACAGTCAAGATTTAACCACTCTGTTTATGATGATGACGCATATGTATGGTTTCAGTTTATAAAGCCAGAACTAAACAGCTTTTGGGGTGAATAAAAATGTAGGCCAGTTATTATTAAAGGGTTGCTAAAACCCTCATTGGTGAAATGAATTCATTGCAAGTAAATCAAGACAAACAACGGCTCTAAAACTCTTACAATCATCGAGAGACATAGAACGACTAGAACATGGAGAGTTAAAGTTAAAACCAAATTATTTGTGTTAGTAAATAGCTGCTCTAAATAAAATAGAAAGATTCTTGACCAAATAAGACTGGAAAGAGGCATCTAAAAAGTGCAGTTACAGTTAAAAGGCATCACCACTTTGGAGATGTAACAATAATAAAATACATTAGAAATGGCTCCCGCTACACATTTCAACAAATAACATTTGATTTAAGGAATAAATGTTCATCCGGACATGACGCAGAGTTGGAAAAATGCCAACCAAGTTGCTGTAGACTATCTATATATAACAGGAACCGATTTAGTAACGTTCGGTCCTGACAACACTGACTCATCAGACCCTGCATGGCACCAACAAGACTGTCTGTTCGGCTGCATGATAAATGGAAACATAAAAACACATGTACAAGGTAAAAAATAGTTAACCTGCAGTGCTGACCTAACCAAACAAAGTAGGACCTGCAGGAATGATTGTGTTGCCTGGGAACTGTCCAGAACTGTCTGAGTTTGCAAAGAAGAAATGACGGTAAAAACAGTGAACATACACAGGAAAAAAATAATTTCAATCGAACTGACATTAGAACTTTCAAATCCCTACCTAGAACATCATGACATACTACACACACTGTTATAGAGAGAAACTGTGCTGAACTGCCAATGCACCAAAAATAACAATCACAAAGTATATGCTTAAGCTACCGGAGTAATTACCCAGTGTCGTGCATTCTAGAATAAAGTGCTTTTCTTTTCCACAAACAAAAGTTAAAAACTCAATCTAACACCAAGCCACAGACCAAATATTTACTCAGGCTTTAGCAATGTTTTCAATTCAACCAGTATTGTACATGATTTAAATATGTGAGGTTGAAGAGCTTTTCAAAATAATCCTCATCAAATTACATGAAGTAAATGTGCGACAACTGTCAACTGACCACAACCAAATATAAATGAAAACAACAACTTCTGAAATTAAGTTTAATGCAATTACCTGAAAGGAGTCCAGAATATCCTTTAAAGGGTCCTCAGGAAACTCATCTTTTCCAAAAAATAGCAGCAGTTCAAATATGCTCCTGGAAAAAAAGTACATTTGGAGTACATTTACAAAATTGAATAAATCTTCACTGACATTGTAGAAGACAAACGATGCATTTAATTACAAAACAATTAATATTTTTCTGTTCATTCTAGGTACGCATGCTGCTGCTTTTTCTCCAAATCTGCTTGGCCCCAATTATGCTGTATCTCCACCACTGCCGACTGCTACCTTGACAAGGGACAAGGGTTCTAATACACTCCAATGTGTGTAATAGCCAAAAACATGGGTTTACACACTGAGCAGTGTCGTGTACAGAGAGTCTGAAGGCTCTCCGATATTCACCGCCTCAGTGCGGGCGCTTTCAGGCAGGAAAGAGTCTGGGATTGCTTTATAATTGAGGAATCTCTTCGTCCAGCCCTCGCATGTGACAGAGCCAAATCATGTAATGCATACAGAGCACATCTGATATTCCAGTGGATGTTACGCCACCAAGAATCTCCTCACTTTTGTGCCCAGCAGTGCTTAAATATTGTGACAAAAAATTGTTAGCTTAGTGATCTTCCTAAATAAAAAATAAGACAATAAGTAGATAAATAACTAGATACTGCTGTTGGCATGGATTATATTGTCATTCCTATACAAACATTCATCCAGGCCATGTGGAGTAAATGTACATTAATATCACTTACATTAAAGTTGTGTGTTATACACTCCACTTTATACTTACAGTGCAAGACTGCCTAGAGTGTAGCGCACATGCTCACAGTCAGACGGGAAGGATGAAGTGCCACGGACAAACGCACACAGAGCACTTTTCAGGACCTGAAGCTGTGGTAGAGGGACCTGCCATCGCCCTGTGTATTCCTCAACCAGCTACAAAAAAAAATATGAAAGGAGGATGAGAGCAACAATTATTTTGAGAGAAAACATGTATTTAAATATTTAAGTTTCAAACTTACTTTCAATTACTATTGACAGTGTTTGTTTCAAAATAATCTGATACAGAACAAAGTTGGAAAAACATGGTTGAGGTAGTGATGAGTAATCAGAAGGTTGCTGGTTCAAACCACAACACCATCAAAGCAATGTTATTAGTATGGGAGATTTTTTCGTGGTTTACGGTTTGCGGACAAAACTGAAGAGTTTTTGAGGTGAATAAGAACAAGCCAAAACAACAGCATTGGTTTAAATGTAGAGGTAAAGAAATGATCAGATAAACATTCCTCAGTAGTCTATGTGAAGCATACTCAACCCACTTGAACACATTAGTTATATTGTAGTTTTATTTTGGACTGACATTACACCAACATCTAAAAACAGCAAGTGAGGATTTTTTTAATGTTGTTTGATCCCTTTAATTCAGTTCCTGACACACACTTCAGATTATCCTAAACACACACCCACAAAAATGCTTGTAAGGCAGGGTCCAACCTTAATTCTATCCATATATATGGACTGTGTTGAATCGTCTGCATGAGTTGTACCATGAGCTAGTTTACACCCATTAAAGTTACTGACTGATGTGACAGATAACAAAACAATCAAATAATAGTGTGTGTGGTCTGTATAAGTGTTAATGGTCTGACAGATCATTGTTTATGATCATGCAATAGGGTTTTTCTTTCTCTGGAAGAAGAACCTTACATTCATAAAAGTTTTTGGGCAAATATGTTTTTGCTTGAACCATATAAAAATTCAAAAAGAAAACAAAATGAAGGACTTTTTACTTTTCTCTAAGGTTTACTTTTTTTCTAAGGTTGATCTTGTGTGTTAACCAGGTCAATGTAAATTATACTTTAAATCCATTATAAAAGACAAAATAAGTTACATTTCAATAACAATTTCCAACTCAACGATACACAAAAACGACCGTCTCAAATTATTTAGATACAATTACAATAAAAACGCATTTATGTTCATTAAATATACTTTACACGTATTCTGTAGCTACTTTGTATGTGGTTTAGGGAATCAGCTAATACGCGAACTAGCCAATGTATAACTAATGTTTGTTTTGGAATGTAAGCAGCTAGTTATCTAACTGTTTGGTACATAGCACAACAATTATGTATTCTTTTATTTTCGTAAAAACACTTCGTTGTGTCTTATCGACACAAATGTAAAAGGTGTGCAGGCAACTTGTAATCAGAATTTTCCCTTAAAACAGAAGAAAAGAAAATAAGCTTGCGGTTAGTGGGAAAACAGTTTGCAGCGTTTGCGTTTACCACGTACTTCCACACTAAAAAGTACAGAAAACACAACTGACATGCATCCTTAAATGCTATTTATTCATACTAATTAGTACGGAGGTATGTAAGTACGAGAGTAGCCAAATTTGGACGGTTAGCCCAGCTAACGCTAACTAGCATTAGCTCCAGTAAGCAACTGTAGTTTTGTTTTTCTCGCCCGACTTTGTATTCTCACCTCACAGAATTTAGCACAGTAAAACTTGCTCTGCAGTCCGTGCTCGTCTCCAACACTGGCGTTCAACAAACTCTCCAATTCTTGCTGAAACCTTTCCAACTCTAGTTCACTGTCCTCTTCCGCCATACTGCTTCTCTAACCTAGCGCGTACGACACATAGGGCTTGTGTAGCCCCATCCTGGTCCAGCAAAATATCGCAATGTGATTGGCTAATATCCTGTCAATCACCCTAACGGCTTTTTTTATTAGACGATCAAGGTGTCGATCACATTATAACCCACATACTCCTGGTCCTGGTCAAATACACTGGAGTAGGCAGAGTGATCTAAATTTTGATGAACTCCACAGTTGTGCTTGATAATATTAGACTAATTAAACAAACGCATTTATGGATATATAAGTACATAAATGTGAGACATGCAAAAAATAATTATTTGACAGAAATGCAACAAAACAACCGTTATATAAAATCTAACCACCAGGCCACAGCTGCATCAATATAAATGCATACATACATACATACATACACACACATACATGTGTGCGTACAATTCTTTCTCAACAATTCAACAAATTAATTGCTTTTAATTTAAATGTATTTATTTATTTATGACATTAAGTGATTTATGGCTATGCATCGTATTTCTTTAACATTTTCTTTTAAATATACATGTATTTAATTATTCGTACAGAACGTGCCTATACTAAAACGATTATACAGGGTGTCATGCATCTTGCTTCATCATAAATCACGAACATCTAAATCATATTTAAAGTAGCAAATATACCCTTCGTCTGTTTTGGAAATTGGCATCCCTGGTATCTGACATAAAAAGGGGAGGTGAGGGGCTGGTACCCCAAACGGGAAAATATTGCAAAAACAGTTCAGCTACATTTTACTTGGTACCTTATTAAAGGTCTTAACAACTACCTGCTTACACTGCCATTCATAAAATTCTGTCATTTTACAATCAACCAATCACAGACAATATGACGTCAGCAACTGAGCTGCAATTGGCTATTTATTGAGACTCTTGATTGAATCTAAACAACAGATGTGTAGAGCCTTGAGGGAGTTTGAGGACGTGTGTTTTATTTCTGTTACTAGATGGGCCTTCTATAGTCTGTTTTCGCAACGATCTCTCTTTTTTAACAGTTTCATTTGGTGCTACAGTACTTCAGGTTCTTAAAAAACTTTGGGGTAAGTTTTAAACTTCCATTATTGCGTTATGTATTGTCCTGCTGTACATTTCCATGTTGCTCTTGCATTACTTCTACATTTTGTGTCCACGTGTTGATCTCTGTTGGTTCACGTTTTTGTTTCTGAATTGTACTACATGAGGTCTAATGGACTTGTATGTGCTTAGTTGGCAATGTTGGAATGCACTTATTTTGTAATTAAAAATGAGGAATAGACATTAGTTACTTAAAAAAAAGCTTTTCTTACAGGTTTAATCATCTCGGATAATTGACTGGTGAAACAGTCATTTGGGTTGCATTTCTTGCATTAAACAGACTTTTCTTGTGAATTAAATTACTTGGCCTGTGTTTGGGAAGCAGCTGTTGACTCTTGTATAAATGCTAAAACAATATGCCTGAATTATGTTGTGGAATTAAAGCTTTAAATGGAAATGCCCTGAGGTGGGAGCTTTTTGAGCAGTGATAACGATGTCCTGTTGGTTGAGTTCAATATCGCAATGGTGCAAAGACTGCTGTGCAGGCTGCACGCCTTTGTTCACTAATTATAGTGCCCACAGCATGTTTCATTTAATTGTTGTATTGTGTAGTAAAGGCTCACATGTGGCTGTTTTTATTCTATAAACTTGCTCATCTGTCTTGGGGAAATTGATTTCATTTTCCCAAGCTGGACCATATCTACTTAAAGGCATGTTGTGTACCTTTAACACCGCAACTTATTTTCTTTCAGGTCCAAGCTGCCATGTCTGCTGGGCTACAGATTCTTGGCACAGCACTGGGTGTGCTCGGCTGGCTGGGCACCATCGTTGCCTGTGCCCTCCCACTGTGGAGGGTAACCGCTTTTGTTGGCAACAACATCGTGACTGCACAGGTAGTCTGGGAAGGCCTGTGGATGACCTGTGTGGTTCAGAGCACTGGCCAATCGCAGTGCAAGGTTTTTGACTCCATGTTGGCTCTGCCTTCAGACCTCCAGGCATCTCGGGCCATCCTAGTCATTGCTTTGCTGGTCGCATTGATTGCTATATTCGCTAGCAGTGCTGGAGGTGACTGCACAAACTGCCTGGACTCTGGCCCTGCCAAATCCAAAGTTGCTACAGCAGCTGGGGTTTTCTTTGTTGTCGCAGGGATTTTGAGTCTTGTGCCACCCAGCTGGACTGCCAACGTGGTGATCAGAGACTTCTACAACCCATTGGTGGCACAGTCACAGAAGCGGGAGCTGGGTGCGGCTATTTTTATTTGCTGGGGGGCAGCTGTGCTGATGCTAATCGGTGGAGGGCTGCTGTGTACCTCTTGGCACAGAGGTGGCGAAAAACGAGCAGGTCATTATAAGCCAGCATCTCAAACCAGTAGAGAGCGCTCTGCTTATGTTTAAGCTGTTTAATGAATTGCATTTTAAAATTTATTTTTATTTCTGTAAATAAATGATTTTTATTATTACATTCCGTGTTTGTGCATTTATGCTGCATTCCTAATGGACAGAGTAGTACTATGGAAAAGTTTTGACATGAAGGTAGCTAGGTCTTATGGAAATGATTCCAGTATTTCTTGTGAACTTTCTTCATAATTTTTGTAATTTAATTAATTCTAAGAACTTGATTTAATGTGTTTTTAACCTTTTGACTATGAAGGGCAATGTCCAGCTTTGTCTTGAAGTTTCCATCAGAGAAACTTTTTTTTTTTTCACTTGGCGGTGGGAGGTGCCTAATCAAAAAATAAAACTAGCGTTGTCCATCCCGTTTGTAGCCCTTGGACCACCACACATATGGGACTGGTTTTCCACAGTTTAACCCTTGCCTGTTTATTTCTTCTTCGAGCTGCTGTCCATCAGATGGCTCTTTTGTCATGGATGCACACTCCATCTACCCGCAGCGAAGTCTCCTCTTGCTACGTGCTTTCACCAATCATGTACCACGTTTGCATGTGCATTGATCTGCCAGCAGATGT
>JAYDZG010000013.1:6286933-6299885 GCA_034509265.1 Microcambeva bendego
TTATGAATTCATATTCTAGGTATCATGCTTGAGTTTTTCATTTAAAAGAAATGATAACGAAAGAATCATTTCCGCATCTCATCCAAAAAGCAGATGTTTGATAATAACGTCGCTGATTTCCTTATTCTCAGAGCTTCCAACTCTGCATATCTCATCCCGATGTTCCTCTCTCCTTTCACCTAAAAGCCACATCCAATTTTCCCTTACGACTTTTAAATCTCCGGCCATGTAGTCTGCCAGACAAGGTCTCTTTGAAGAAGTCTGTGAGTCACAATGAATAAATAAATTGGCTAAAGCTTGCACCTTTTCTCCCCCGACTCTTCCAGCGCAGAATTATTTGTTCAATCAGAGAGCACTTATCATCCTGTGGTTTATTCATTGCTGTTTGTGTCCTCTGCCATGTGCTCTCTGGGGGTTTAGATGTATCAAACATACCACAAATAAAAAGTTTCACTTGTAAAGAAGTAAGGTTTAAGAAAAGACATATTATAAAAATGAATTATAAAGAAATATCTTTCTGTGAAGCTTGAGGTTTCACAAATCAAGCTAGTCATTTTCTCCCTTTTCTCCCAATCTATTAATTCTCCAATTACCAACTGTAATTCATCCACCACTGATACATGAGACCGCACTATTGTGTCCAGTTGCAGAATATATAGTTTTAAAATTAATAATATTTTGCTTATGCATTTTTTTCAGTTATTTGCCCAATTGCGTCATACTTTCTCGCCACCAAAGCCGACTCTGATGTCATTGAGAAGAACAAAGTTTAATCAATCCCTCTCTCATACATGGGCAGCAGCCATACATATTTTTCCATCTACACTTCAGCGCTGTGTACAAAGACTCACACCGTGATCAATGCACTCCTTCCTCGTCTCTGTGCAGGCACCATCAATAAGCCAGTAGAGATCACAATTGCATCAAAGCTTATCCGGCTTTTAATCCCACCCCTATATGAATCATAGCCAGGCTGCCAGGTGTGGCTGAGATTCGATATGTCATATTCAAGATCTCAACTCTAGTGTGAGTTTGTCTTATAGAGACCTTCTATATTCCAGGGATGGAATCTCCCAGAGAGCAGCACGGCATATGGTTATCTGTAAACCAGCCAGCAGACACCGCATTTGCAGCAATAATGAGGAACCTATCACACTCTTTCATTCATACACAACCAGCTGTACTTGTTGGACACGCAAGCAAGTTGAGATTCCAACTTAGGAGATCGAGATCTAAGTGGCACTCGGCCATCTCTTTTTAAACCTAGCACTGGAAGTGAACTAGATTAAAGATGTGTGCTTAAAGATGATGTGCTTCAAGCCACTTTGTGGTAAATAGACTGGCATAGTCTTATTAAAACACCATTCAGCATGACCCTTAAACCAAGTCCTATTCTTATGTGTCACCATTGAAATGCTTTAGGAAACTGGCATAGGAACATCTGTACTTCAGTCAAATGAAATGCTTGTGTTTAGTATTGAGAGTAAACCTTTGTAAATCAGGTCCTGACCGTGTCCTGATCACACTGATGCTTTGGTTAATAAAGCAGTTTTGTTCAAGGCAAAACTGAGTCTTCACAGAAATAATATCAAGATTTTTTCTCCAGCTAAAAACACAAAATTATTGTTACAAAATTAGTAAATTATATTGTTCTTAATAATTTAGCTAAAAATATTTGTTGCCACAAAAAATATTAAAAAATGCGGAGGATATTAGTGAATTCCGCGAATCACTTTTATTTTTAAAAGTACAGTAAGAGCTTTGTCCTTCCCTGCAGCTGTTTTGGTTTATAGATTTGGTTTTAGCTTGGTTACTTTATTTTTGTTTCATTTTTGTTCATCATGTATTTAAATCTACCGCATTAACCAACTTTTTGGACACTCAACGAAGCTTCCTAAAAGGAAACAGATTTGCCTGTGATGATGATGTTAAGGCAGTGGTGCATCAATGTGTCATCTCAACAATATGGAGGCAGTTTGAAAAGGTCAGCGTCAAACTGAACTCAAACAGGTGAACTTTGAGCAGTGCGCACAATAACCACCAGTGCATCACTGCAAATAGACATTGCTTGTTGCTCAGAAAAGCACAGCAAGAAGCTAAACGCTACATTCCATAGAAAATAAAAACAATTTTGCTTATTTTAAACAATAAACAATGTTAAACCAGAATATTTATTGTCATTATACCAAGTATAACTGAAGTAAGGTACAATACTATGTGGTATTACAAACTATGCATTTAAGAAATTATAATTTATATAAATCACAAAAATAGCACAAAAGAAAAGGATTTTATTATTGTTAGATTTGTATAATGTAAGCTCTACAAATAAAAACAATATATTTGTGTGAGGAGCACTCTTGGAACATAACCCCCACAAAAGTGAAGGGTTTGCTGTATGGACTAAATAATGTTGCTCTTGCAGGCACATTCTTATGCTGCATAAACAATACAAAGCAAAAGCTCATGCTTGATCAAGTTCAAGAGATTCATTCATGTGTAGGGGATTGGAGAGATGAAACATTCCACACTACTTCAATAATTATTCTGAAAAGTGTGAAAAGAAAAAATGTGACTTTTGCACTTTATTTGATAGTGTATGTCACCAGTATAAAAACCTAAAGCAAATCAGCACTGAAGATAACTATCACTGCCTGAACATAGGTCTTGATATTTTATATCACGTTTGATGTAAGAGATCATGACAGTGAATGTTTTTATTTCTTCAAGCAAACACACTTTATATAACAGGCTTATGAAGGTCAGGCTATTCTTTTTTTGTCTGCTATCGCTGAAGAAAAACAACGCTCTGAAAAAGCAAAGCGTTTTCAAAAACACTTGGCCAGATGCACACTAAGGATTTGTCACACTGAGTATGATGACCCTTTGGGTGTTGGGTCTGTTGAAAAGTCACCAGCTTTCAGCGACCTGACTGCGATGAAGTGACGCTACTCTGAAAGGTTCATTCCATTAGCCACATGTCAGCTTTTATATCGGCGTCTATGTATGTATGTGGGTCTTGCCTGAAACCCATTAAACACAGACTTCAGTCTAGACCCCGGGGGGCATTGTCTTCAACATCAAAAACACGCCTTAACAAGTCTCGATCGGTGTTGTTCTAGCAAAGACACTTTAATTTTGTCAGGTAGTGGAATGGAATTTTCAGTGGAAAACTTAGTGAGCTCCCTTATGAAACTTGTACACATTTATACAAATTAAATGTATTTACATGCATTTCAAAATATTTTTTTGTGGCTGGGAAAGAGTTGAAGAAATGACATATGGGGTCACCTGAACACGTTTCACAGAGTTTCCGACCTTATCATTTTGATTGTTACAAAACAATCCATATGTTGAATTGGTGTGACAATTTTAGCCTAGCGGTTAAAGTACTGGACTAGTAAAAGGAAAGTTGCTGGTTCAAACCCCATTACTGACAGGTTGCCACTTTTGGACCCTTGAGCAAGGCCCTTAACTCTAAATTGCATACATGGTATACTGTATACTGTCACACTACTGTGAGCTTTGAGAAAAATGCATAAAAAAGAGAAATAAATGATTAACCTCCAACTCACTACAGAACAATCTGTGCTGTTCGTGTAGCCAAATCCACTCCGATTAATTTCTTTTTCCTCTTTGCTTTTATGGTTCACATCAGCGCACAAACAACTTTGCTCACTTGTATTTGAAATTTGCATTTTTGGATACAGTATCATTAAATACGTCGTTTGGGAGACCAGCCAGACTCATCCGATTAATCCTGTTGGTAGATGGTGTAGTGTAAATCCACCAATCGCCACTCAGTCTTTAGTGTGAAAACCACAACAATGGAAGAGATGTGTCATGTGAACTGCACAGCAATCTCTCCGCTCTGAAAGTTGTGTAGTGTGAACTTGACATAAAGAAGCATTGGTTGCTCCTTCATTATTCAGATTACCACTCAGAATTATGACACTTCAGTAGGCAGCTCAATTCTCAGGAGCATGTATCTACATAGAGAGATCAATAGGTTCTCAAAACAACTAATCGTGTATCGCTAATCAAGGAAGTGTTAGTACAGATATTCTTAACGTTAAATAAAAACAGCCCATGTCCAGGGGAGAACAGGTTCCTCTTTCAGTCCTGGTTTCTTTTAATGTTTTTTCCATCCCTGTTCACATATTTTTCTTCTTTCAGCTGTTCTCGTTAGGGGGTCAGCACAGTGGCTAATCCGTCTTCATCTTGCTCTGTCCTGAAGACCCTCATCTGTCATACCAACCATCTGTGTGTCCTCTCTCACTGCGTCCATCCTCCTCTCTCCTCACCATTGATGCCTTTAGCTTTCACATTGTATTAGGCCTTAATAACTGTAAATATGCTTTGTTTTGTCTATTATTTAAACTGATAGCTGGATTAATACAAATATTAATGAATGACAAGAACTTCCTATTGGTCCAATTTACATAACTGGGTCTTCTGGCTAAACGTTGTATCGAATCTCAGTTCTTCTACAAGCAGACTGGAAGTCTAATCCGGGCATGTCTGTAGTCCAACCCGTGTGAAAATCATGCTGTGCAGGTGACAAGATGCAGTTGGTACTGCACGTGTCGGAGGGGGTTTGTGACAAGTGAAGTTCAGTATCAGTAAAGGGAAAATAATTTCAGGATAGTTAGATGGACTAGATTGGTACGAAATAGGTAGGAAAAAGAGGAATCAGAAAAACAGCAGGTTTGCAAACAAAGAAACTGAGATTTATTGAAAAACCTCCACCTGGAGTAAATTAATGCTTCTAAGCCTCTAAAATGGCAACAAAAAAGGGCACAACTCTCACTGTGCCTATAATTTGTCATCCCACAGCTGCCAATCAGGCTTCGGGCTTCGCCCCAAATCATCTTAAATCATCTACCCCATACACTTACATTGAGCAAAGTAAAACTCACCTGCCGTTCTTAAGTGACAGCTATCAATTATATTTTGCTATTAAAGATGAGTACAACTGTACACTCTATATAGACATTGTCTGGCTTTAGTGCATAAAATGTGCGTAACCTCGAAGTTTTGTTATTTTTTACATAGTTATATGTGATTACTGATGATTAAGTTGTTCATTTAATCAAAATTAACTATGATAAAAATGTTAAAACCGGTACAGCCCTAATACATAATAATGTGACCCGGGCAGTGCATGTAACGTTAGTTTTTCACAACATGCATAATAATCTCATTCTGGCTAAAACTGACCAGACAAACATCCTGCTATTATGCTACTCAACTGAACAGCTTTCAGAGGGTATAACCTAAGCTATCATGAGGGCTGAAAATATCTCCAACACTATCACACCACGCACCCACAACAAAGGCTGTAGGGCCGGCATTCTGAGTTCAATCACATGTTTGTTTTTCATTGCCTGTTCTAATATCCTGCCTCCTAAAGCAAACCATACACACATGTACACATCTAAAATGTTCATATTTCAAATATATAATGTGATAGTAAAAAAGCAATATGTAAAACTATCTCGATTTTTGATAGGGATGCATTAATACTATTTTTAGTCATACCGAGTACAAGTACTTGCATTTAGGTTCTAGCCAATAATAATATCTATATGACTACAATAACATTACAGTTCTAAAAATGACTTTAAAACATTGTTTTATGTTTGTAATGAGATTTATTGTGAACGCTTGTATGAAATGAGCTATTTTTAAATCCTCCTCTTGGTGGTTTAGCAGAGCATGGCATAGTTTGCTTTACTTATGTCATACTCACATTAAAGACAGTGGACACTACTTAGTCAAAATGTTTGTAAGTTAAATGTATTTTCCCCATTCAAAATAGAATTAATGACTATTGTCAGACCTCCCACCCTCTAACCTAAGCTTTCTCTTAAATGGTCTTTTTTGTCATAAATACAAGTGTACATAAAAAACACATCACATTATATCACAGTACAATATTATTACAGTACGTGCATACGCCATCAAAAATGTCTTTCTTTTTCTTACCACTATGCTTTCTCTGCACCAGCTTTGGGGCCATTTTGATATTAAATTTTACAAAATATAAATAAAACTAAAGCTATGGTGTGTGTTACCTAGGGAGCTGCTTTGTTGTCTTGCTGCCTACACAGGGAAGGATTGTATTAGGACATTGATACAAAAGGCAGCTCCAGAACATCTAGTTCATTTCTCCAGCATCTCAAATTCATGCAGACATTGGAGTGGTGGCTCTAAATTGCCGCTCGGTGTGAGTAAGGTATAATTATGTAAGAGTACCAGCAATTGGCTGTCCAATGTGTATTTCTGTCACTAATGCATGCCCATGTCATGACTGGCACTGGTTTTAAACGTTACTTTGGTAACAGTTGGCGGGTTCTTTCTTTTTTTTAAATGAAAGACAGACCTTTTGACATTATTTTGTGTAATAGTCATAAGAAGTATTTATAGAAGCAGCAATGATTTATGTTTACTCTGAAGAGTTGTACTCCAGAGCCCACCACCAACACTCTTTTAGATAATATTCAGTATTAGTCCCTGAAGTTCTCAATAAAAGCAGCATATATAATTTTTCAAATGGACTAATATTCTTGTAAAAAAAGTTTTGTTTGTTTATTATTGCATTGTTAAATGTGGAGCGGTACAGCAGGGCAGTGATAGAGCTGTCGCCTCAGGGTAAAAATGTCCTGGGTTTGACTTCCCGACCAGTCCTTTCTGTGTGGTCTGCATGTTACTGTGTCAGTCTGGGTTTCATTTTGGTGCTCTTGTCCAACATGCAGTTAAAAAAACTGGAGCTACTAAAAATTGCCCTAAATGAGAGAGAGAGAGAGAGAGAGAGAGAGAAAGAGAGAGTTGAGTGTGTTGAGTTGAGAGTTGAGTTGAGAGTTGAGTTGTGACCTTTCCAGGGTGTTTACTACCTTTCCCTCAATAAATCAGACCCACTGTGACCCTAAACCAGGATTAAACGGTGGTAAAACAGACAGTGAATGAATGTGTAAAAACATGCTCATATATTTTGGCTTCCACTCTTATTCTTTTAAAAGAGTACGTCATGCTCCTGTCTGTAAAAAAACATACAGTATATTTTTAATAATAATACACTTTGGGTAATGGTATTATTTGGATTAAATTATGTTAAATGGGATTAGGACATCCCTGCAGGTAAATCTGATTGACTGCAATTTAGTATTCATTTCACACAACCATTAAACTAACAGGCTAGCATCAACATCACCCCCACTCCTTTTAAAATTAGAATTTAATTTAATTGGCTCTTGACCTTCAAAGAAAATCTAAGACATCAGTATTATAAACACAGTAACTATTTACTACCAGAGCACCCAGAGGAAACCCACACAGACATGGCGAGAACATGCAAACTCCACAAAGAAACAATCCAGACTGTCCCACGTGGGGATCAAACCTTGGATTTTCTTGCTGTGTGGCGACACTGCTACCCACTTTGCCATCATGCCACTTCAACTAGGAATATAACAATTCACACCAAGACAGGTAAAAATCAGTGTATGTGCAACAATGATGAAACAATATTGACTTTAAACAGCCGGTGGTATTGGTTATTAGTTGATCATGGTTAAGGTGGGTCCTTCACCACCCAGAACCACAAGTACCCCTGCTCATTATTGCTATCCATACAATATACACTCTGTCCACTTTATTAGGTTTACTTGTCAAGTACTTTTAAATTATTATTATTTATGAGCTAAGGCTACCATTCAAATAAACTCTTGCACTACACCTTCAACAGTAAGCTAAAAATAAATAAAAAACTAAAGAATGGTGCAAATATTTAAAAAAACATACAATGAATAATACTCAAAGATGCTTAAAGATTATTTATCTTCAGTAATAATGTGTTGCTTATTTCCTGAAATAAACTCTGTAAAAGCATTAGAGAACCTTTCTAGGATTCTAGGAAATTACTGGTCTTTGTACGCATATCCACAGCTCCCGCAAGCTCGATGTGATGGATGCTTCGGAGAAGTCTCTCTAACATTAATTTGGTATGGATTGTATCACTGCTTTATCATACTGTCAACACCAGGAGTTCATCTTAAAGTGTCAGTCAAATAAGAATTTGATCCTGCGGGCGGAAGAAATAACAGCCTCAGTTTCTATTCTTATATGTAGCACTTCAGTACAGAAATGCAAAATGAAATAATGTCATCCTCTCACCAGCAATTACGTAACGGGACTATTATTCAGAAGGTTGCTGGTTCAACCCCCGAACAGATACTACCAAGTATACTCCACATAAATATTAATCAGCTCCAGTAAGATGATGGAAACACTCTACATTACAAAGTAATACCAGCTTCAGCCACCCAATCAGAAATAGGCAATCATGTCTGTGTTGATGCTCATGTTCAAATCTCAGTGATGGTGGGCTAGCATAATAGACTGCTGCACCAAAAGACTACACTTATACTATATATTCATAGAGGTGTAACGAGATCCTGTGATATGGGTAGAGCTTGAACCTGTCTCATGGGAATAATAGTTGGGTAGAATTAAATTTTTTAAGAGGGATCTGGCAACACAGCAGCAATGGTGGTGAGTGTGACAGCTCAGCAGTCAGTGAAGCTGTCAGTAGAAGAGGTAGAACAGTATGAAAAAAGGACATGAAGATTCATAACAATTTATTTTGCATTTGTGTGTTAAAATATGATTTTTGGTGTTTAACTAAAAGCAACTGACAAAACCGTGTATATACATGCATGTTTTGGCTGAATAATAAAAATGCAATTTATTTTAATTTAATGCAATATTTAAAAAAAACTTAAAAATAAAAAAAGTTTAACTTTCCCCCCCCATTATTTAATTCATGAGTGCCCTACTCATTACCCTAACATGAATGAGCAAACTACATGATGTTACAGCAATAAAAGTGAAAATTCTTGTGAATAAACTAATGTTTTCAATTGTTTCATACCTGCAAAAAGAAAATTATTCTGAACAATCTTCAAACTCTAGCTTTTAAATGAACCTGGAGCTGCAGGGATCCGTCAGTGAAGTTTTTGCGGATCGGCACATACACTTTCAGAGCAAGCGTGTGGGCATAATAATTGTCTTAAGGCAGCGTTGGCGGCTACAGAGTAGTGCTCATCTGCCAATCAAAGATCAGACGACGAGGACATGGCGTGCTGTTGTTTTTGCCCTTTATGCACCCGTCTCATTCTCAGAATTGCATTAGAGGTGTTGTAAAATCTGCTTATCTGAGTCACTGCAATTTATCATTGGGAAATCCAGCGTGAGAGATTCTTTATCTTGACGAATAAACAACATTTGGGAAATCATCAGATAAGCAGACGTCTACAAATATGTCAAGTCCAAGCAGAGACGCTGATCATTCTGGATGCTGAGTGATGTATCACTGACGTATCATGTTTTACAAAGGGACATCAAAGAGTCGAGTCATGTTGTGCTACTGTAACCTTGAGAGATGAACTATGAAGATGTTTTGGAGATGCAACCCTCCGGCAGTAAGGGAGAAGCTACTTCGTCATTCTGTGTAGCTCAAGGCTATTATCTGTCATCAGTAACAGAGTGTGTGCTACTAATGTTCAACTTAATGTGCTGCCCCGAAGTGGTTCCTTTACCCGCGGGGAGAGTGCCACAGACCGCGCATAAATCTAATTTCTTCACTGTTAATTTTTCAGACCGAAGATTAAAGCTTTACTGAAAATTGTGTCTGCAGTTTCTGTAGTTATTCCACAGATTGAGCCATCAATCTATGTACATAAATAGACTTGTTATTCAGAGAATTACAGAACGGCCTCGGGGACCCCGACGCACCAAATTTCACATTTAAATTTTCACACAATGAGCTGTGTAAGACATTTGATTGCTCATTGATTAATTCGTATTGGGTAGCCACTTTTTCATGATTGGAGTCATGGCAGACTAACTGAAAACGCCGATTGAGAAACTGGAATTCCATCAAAGGGAATCCTCCACTCGCCCTTCCACTCAATTTTTTTCTTTCTGAACCTGTTAGGAGTCGCCACAGCAGATCATGATCAGCATCATTTATTTGGCATTATGTTGATGCCAGATGCCCTTCCTGACACAACCCTCCTTCTTTATCCGGGCTTAGGACCGGAACAACAATGCATGGTCTATTCATCCCAGTAGCTAGGGACTTATAGGACAATTCAGTGTCTCCAAGTCTTGCCTGTTTTTTTTTGACTGTGGGACGAAACCCATGCAGACATGGGCAGAACTTACAAATTTAATACAGAAAGGACCCCCTGCTTCGAAACGACAGTGCTAACAACTTCACATACCTCCCTTCACATACACACTCTGATAATTATTTAAAATGTAGTTTTGTATGATCTGTGATTGCATCCAATCTTGGAATTCAATGTTCGCTAAACTCAATGATTTCCTGCATTGAGAAATGTGCTTTATCTGTCTCTCTGATGGATGGATGGATGGATGGATGGATGGATGGGTCGGTCGGTAGGTAGGTGGGTGGGTGGATGGATGGATGGATGGATGGATGGATGGATGGATGGACCGACCGACGGACCGACAGACAGACAGATAGACTACATCCAATGAGAATGCAAGATACAGGGTGAGAGGAAATCTGGGAGAGTTGTTGTATCATAGGGGTGTAATATTTCTATCAGAATACATCGGCACACACATTTTCCAGTATTTCTGACGTTACCATTCTCACAAAAATATAATACCACAAAAATATTTGGCCAGAAATATGTATTAACCTACAACTCATTACACAACAATGTGTGCTCTTTGTCTGACCAAATCCACTTCATTCAGATCCATGATTTTTTTCTCCTTGATTTTACACTGCACATCAGTAAACAAACATCTTTGATCACTCTCTTATCGTTGATGTGCATTTTTTGGACACAGGATTATTAAACCTCTCCAGACTTTAGTCATATAGTACATAAGAATCTTTATTCTAAACAATTTTACAGTTCGCTACTCGTTTGTTCCTTAACCACACTATTATTCATTTATCTATCCATTAACATGCAGTATACCTGCTTTAAATCACTTCTCTTGATAATATAATCCACTTTTTGTCATCTAAGTGACACCAGTGATTTATTTGCTACATGCAGTCTACACAGCAGTGGTCATTCATGTGCTCACGTGTCTTTTGTTGTGCAGATAAAATGACAGACAGCTGTGTAAGATGTACTATGAACACAATATGTGAGCATAACTGGAAAAAAAATAATAAACAGATACAACGGGAGTCCTTCCTCTATAAGTTATAGCGTTGTTAATGAGAAAACATGCCAGTCAGCAGCAACTTAATCAAGAAGAACAGGAAAAATTTAACGAATGGCCAAAATGGAGATGAGAAAATGTTTGGTTCATGGCAATCACTTTTATCCGTACAGGGAGTGAGTGTACTTCAGTTTAAAATGTGAACAAGCTGTGCTTATTATAGTGTACTGGAGAAAAGTATGGACCACTGAACATCATATCCATACATCATGTGAAATCTATAAGCAATAAAAGGACTGACAGGAATTTTTGAGAATGCAGTCAAACCTCTAAAATAAATTGCACATAAACATACATCTTGCCTCAAACACTTTAGTGTTTTCTCCAAAAGCACCCAAATAAAAAAGCATTCAAAAATGACAAGCAAGTGGAACGCCTCCTTGTACCTGTTAGGATCCCGATCGCACCCGTTGAGCTGGTCACAGCCTGTGCTTTGACATAGTGATGATGGATGCTCGCTCCATGTGCCGGTTCACAACGTGCACAGCTTTACCTGTCGCGATCCCGACCTCATCAGATGAGTCGCTTGCCGGTTCACAGAGCAGCCGTCACTTTAGTACAGCTACCGATGGCTGCAGGCGAGCTGCATGGTCGACATTACAGATCGGGTACCTCCACGTGAGTTTATGTAATCCATTCTCCTGGACTTTCACTTCTGACCCCTTTAAGTGCCTCAGAAGCACGACACACAGAGAATGAAGTGAATATGCAGTACCGCACACTGGTGCCACACCATCGCTTCATTCTCTGTGTGTGTCTTGATTGCACTTAAAGAGGTCAGAAGTGTACGTTCAGGAGAATGGAGGTAGTTAGCTTCCTGGATTAGGGTTAGTATGGAGTCCGCACATTGGTGAATGCCCATATAAAAGCTGCCATCTCCGAACCAGCTCCTCGACCTCTCACAGAGCCTGCAGGTTCACCTGCAGCTCTTCCCTGTTGCCAGGATACATTGGTTCTCATCATTTAGGTGATCCGGATAAGACCGTGAGTGAGGCTCTGGTGGGTGGTGACCAGTGAGGGGTGATGCCAGGGTGATTATGTGCAAACCTTATGCAAATTTCCCTGTTGTGACATAACACTAGGAGAGAAGTCAAAACAGCTCGCTGAAGCATATGATTCCTGATATCAAAATCTTTCACTTGACAGGCTTGGGGGGTTTAAAGTAGCAGTAGAGTAGCAAAAAGTGAGTTTTGCATAATGTATCTCCTTTAAAAGGAAGATTTTCATGTGATTATGATGTGAAAGCTGCGGTGCATCATTGGCTTAAACAAAAACTATTTTTGCCTTTGGCATTAAAATGTTACGATGCTGGGAAACAATGCCATCCAATGTGCAGTCCAGTGTGTACTAGTTTTGCAGCTTTGCCCCTTAACAACTTCACCTTACAAATGCAACACTTCACAACTGACCAGGAGGTTCTATGCAATTTTATTGTCATTTTTTGATTTTACACACCTGATAGCAATCATTGTCGAGTGAAATAGCCAAAATAGTGTGTGCCACACGAACTACTTTACAGTTTAATTTTAATAGCAGTCTCTGTGTGTGTGTGTGTGTGTGTGTGTGTGTGTGTGTGTGTGTTACGTATTGCAATAGAGCCTATCACTGCAACAGAAACCCTCTCACACGTACTGATTTATTAACTCATCATCTTGAGTGGCTGCTTTTCTTTGAAAGC
>JAYDZG010000013.1:6306629-6317948 GCA_034509265.1 Microcambeva bendego
ATCACTGCAACAGAAACCCTCTCACACGTACTGATTTATTAACTCATCATCTTGAGTGGCTGCTTTTCTTTGAAAGCAGGGTTTTCCATGTACAAAATCCAGCACAGACAGTGAGTCCATATTTTAATGTTGTAATTGTTTATTTGTTTATTCATCTTTAGCTAAGTAAAAGAGAGCTAAACCATACTGAAATTGCAGCCTTTTTGCACAACAGTCCAATTGTTTCGTTAAGCATATGTAATTAAACACATATCGCAGTCATTTATTAAGCAGGAGACAGAAATAATAGCCAGACGTAACGCCCTAATTATCCAACAACCCAATCATCTATAATTATCATCACGTTAATGCATTTTTCATGTCGGTTTAAACAGTAGCGCATTTAGAAATACACCAGCTTTGTTAAGATGCATTGCCTTACCCTTTTTTAGGTACTTTATATATAATTGGAGGATAATATTTCTGCTACCTCAAGCGAATTTCTATATTGAGTCACAAATGACTGATTTGCAAGGAAGCTTATTTAAGCTGTTAAATAAGCTTTCTTGCAAATCAGTCATTTGTGACTCCATATAGAAATTAGCTTGAGGTAGCAGAAATATTATCTTCCCATTATATGTAAATAATATAATGCCTAGAAATTCATAGATAATTCCTTGAAATATGAAACATATTTACACCAGCAGCCATGTGCAATGGCTGTAAGGCTGTATCAAGTTTTATTGGTGCCATAGCTTACTCATCGGTTACTCAAGAGGAAATATTGTTAATTATGATTTATTGATGCCGATGGCAGATATATGCAAAAACTACCACTTAGTGGTTAAGGTACTGGGCTGGTAATCCAAAGGGTCACTTGTCCAAGTCTCAACACCACCAAGTTGCATCTGTTGGGCCACTGAGCAAGGCCTTTAACCCTTAATTTCTTAAAATTGTCATAAATGTAAGTCGATGTGGATAAAAGGTTCTGCTAAATGCTGAACATTTAAATGCCACAGAGAATCATGGTCCATATCATTGACTATCATTGAGGGGGTTTTTTTACACCAGGTGACGTTCCTCACAAAACCCACCCTATATATCTGAGCTTGGGACAGACACTACAATGCACCACTTTATGCATCCTAGTGGCTATATACCTAAAGGACAATTCAGTGTTTCCAATGATTTAGGACTGTGGGAGGAAACTGAAACTCACACAGACACCAGAGGATTATGCAAACTATGAACAGGAAGGACCTGGGGATAAAGCCCATGACCTTCTTGCTGTAAGGCAACAATGCTACCCACTAATCATGCTGCCCATTAAGATCCAATAAATGACCATATAATAATATTATCAGCTCTTAACAAACCTAATAAACCCATAAAGTCCCAAAGTAAACCTTCAGATGCTCCTGTAATGGGTCGTCCCGGCGGATCGTGATTATTGATTTGACTTATTTTTTCACCGAATAGTATTCCTGAAACAACATTCCTTTTTATCCGACCTTGGGACATGTGCACTGGTTCATACCTCCTAGTTGCTTGGTACTTCAAGGGCAATTATTTGTCTCAAATTTACCTGGCTGCATATTTTTGTTGGAGGAACATGCAAACTCCACACAGAAAAAACCTGGACCGTACCATCTGGGGATCAAACCCAGGACATTCTTGCTCTGAAGCGACAGTGCTACACACGTAGCGATCACGCCACCCTTCTTAAATCAGAGAGTTAAACTTAATCAACGTATAGAGCACTATAGTACAACCCATTACCAGTATAAATCACAATGTACCATAATGCAGCCTATTAAACATTATATAGCTAGATAGTACGCAGTTTACAACCTATTAAGCCCCAAATACCACAGTAAAACCTAATAAAAACATCAAGTCCAATACTAAGCATAGACCCCTACTGTCAGACATTTTAAGCTAAAGTTAAGATAAGATAGGATTGAACTTTATTGATCCCGAGGGAAATTCCAGTGTCACAGCACAAAAAATATTACACAAGATGAGACAAATATTAACAACACTGGTAAACAAGATATTGGACATTACTAGGAGCAGCAGCATGAGTATTATTGCACTAGATGATATTACACTAGAGGACATTTATATAAAATATAAATATACATACTGCACAAAAACTAACACAGTTTATATGGCAGATTAGTCTATACTGTTCCTGTAATGAAGAGACTGACTGCAGAAAGAAGAAAAGATCTGACACGGCGATTTTTTCCACAGCGTATCTGCATCAGTGCAGGGGGTGTGATGCATTGTACATAATAACAAAAACATATTTAAGCTAGGTTTACACTTCACCCATCACAACTGGCGTGAGGGTGTGCGCACCAAAAATGACGCCCATGCGTGATGGCCCTCTGAATTTTTGAAACTTTGCACATACTGCACGCCCCATGATTCAGCAGAACGATTGTGAATGGTTTGACGTCATGTAAGCTTTCATTCACCTGTCTCTGCATGGGTATTGCCGCCTGTTGTTTAGGAGAAAACCATGTGACGAGTCGTGTGCAACACTCAGATGTGAAAGTATACCTCAGGCTTAAGAGTAAAACCTAAGGAAAAAAAACATTGTAACAGAGCCTCTTCCACTGCACTTTCTAACAGATGTGCCAGATGTAGCCCTGCACCTGCAAAAAATAAAAATGATCCCAATTTGCAAGCTGCTTAACCTGCAACAACCAAGAAAAAGAGTACAGAAAGACTAACAAGAGCCAGAACAGCAATAAATGAGCAGCACCCCACCAACTGCTGCAGCACAGGCTCAGCGTGGATCCAGCCATCCTAACAGTTCTATAGTGCCAGTAATAAAGAGCTAAGACAATGACTTTTTTCTGAGCAGTGGAACCTGCTACAGTGGGTAAAATAGACCAGATCAAGCCCAGCATCACAAATACAAGATAGAAACACTTTTACCTGCAGGTAATTAACGCTCAAGAAAGTGATGGCAACTGCCAGTTCAGAATCATATGTGCCATACTGACCTCTCTGTTGGCCATTAAGTTTCCCACGCAGACACGGGGAGAACATGCAAACTCCACACAACTCGGGGATCGAACCCAGGACCTTCTTGTTGTGAGGCGATAGTGCTACCCACTAAGCCACCATGCCGCCAACTGCATATTGACGAATATGAACCTCTGCTACTCAACCCTATTATATCAAATACTGTAATCAGTGCTGATGGCTTGCAGCTGACTCTACTCTATAAAAGCAGGATTCAGATGACTGCAAGGCATCACACCTTTTGCTGCGTGGTCTGCTCCCATTTTTTAGGGTCAGTTGGTACCTCTAGGTCTCGTTTAAGAGAGTCAGAGGTGTAAACCTAGGAGGTTTGAGGTAGCCAAAGCCTTTTATGTTTTCTGTGGAGAAAGTATTTGGTGCAACTCTTACACAGCCAGCATGCTAACTTTTGTTTTTAGTGTCTGGTTTCCTCTTTGTGCTGTTATTGGGAGGCCAACCATTAGCCTAAGCCAAGTCAGCAGGCAAACTCTTAGTGTTAACTTTCAGTGCTCTCGGGACCACCTTGCCTTTTCAACCATTGAGAACAGTAGTAACACTTAATAAAACCCTTGTGTACAGTAAACAGTATTACAATAAAATTATATTTAAAAAAACCATATCACAATAAAACCAAGTCGAATATTCAGACCTAAAAACCCAGAACCCCATAGTAAACCTTAATATATTTATCAAAAACATATAGTAAAGCCTAATAAACCATATTATACCATTGCAAAAATTATAAAACATAAAACAACAATACACCTATAGATTGGTGTATAAAGCTTGAATGAATTCATAAAGAAGCATATTAAAACATTAACCCAAACTAGAATCATAAAACCTAATAAACTCATAAAGAATAAAGCCAACCCAATAAAGTTAAAATTAGATAGGTAAAAACCAATAAACCTGCTGAGTTCCAAAGTAAAACCACACAAACCCTCCTAGTTCCATAGTAAATCCTTCTAAACCCAAACAGCAGCACAGTTAAAGATAATAACACATAGAGTACCATATTAAACTCTTTGAGTCCCATAGAAAACCCTAATACACGCTCCATTGTAAACTCCTCTTAACCCAAAGGATACCATGGTAAAACTTAGAGTAGCAAAAAAACCTGTTTAGCCCAATGAAGTAAAAACCTGTTTAGCCCAATGAGTTCCATACAAAGATGTTATACACCCTTTTAAGTTGCTTCTATTTGATTCTAATCCTCAATCAAGACAATCAGTCAGACCCACCTGAGCCACTTGAAATACCTTAATATTAACGCTTATCAGGACCTCAGGTGTGTGTTTGAGCGCGCGTGTTAAATGGCAAAAAAACACAATGAATGAAAGAGTGTATTATAGAGCAGTGTGGGAATGAGGCAAAACGATATGTAAAGTTTATTTTTTGTTGGTATACTAAAATCAATGAAGGAAAATAGCAATTAAGCAGAACACCCACGTAATAAATGTTATTTTCCATGCATTTTATGAAAGGTCATGTAGCTCGCGCTCTTGAACAGGTATAGCAATGCCGGTCTCGTCTCCGTCTGGCTGGTTTTAAACATAGCACATTAGCCTTAAAAATAACGGAAACGGCACCAGTATATCTCTTTTTGATTAAACAGATTTATCTTGAACCAATACTTACGCGTGCTGAGTCCGTGCGTAAATGAGTGAAGGTAAATCCGTTAGAAATGCGCTGCGCTTTAAAGACGAAGAGCGCATGGACTGCGAAGGATCCTCGCGCACTGATCCGGGGTCCGCGCGCTCCGACTGACTGTAGCGGATGGCTGTTTTGGTGCGCCGATTGAGCGCGCGTGCAGAACTGGGGGAAGGGGAGGAGTGGTGGTGAGAGGGAACCGAATATATATATTTTTTACCTCGATTTGACGTCGGTATGACAGGCGCATTTAATCTCAGTTAAGGGGGAGAACTCACTGTGGTAATTCAAAAACAGACGCCTGTGGTCATTGTCTGAGGGTTTATCATGTTCTCTCCATTCTTTGGTTGCTTGTTACCTTGCAAAAACAGTTCCATGTGTGTTTCTGAATGACTAAGTGGTTTTCCCTAAGATTAGAGAATAATTTCTACCAAGGTGTTTACACTCAGCCTTCAGGAACATTGTGGCCCTGGCTAGCCATAGCCAAGTAGTTAAGGTTCTGGACCAGTAGAATCCGAAGAACGCTGCCTCAAACCTCACCACTTGCTGCTGTTGGGTCCTTGAGCAAGGCCCTTCACCCTCATTGCTCAGACTATATACTGTTACTATAATGTAAGTCGCTTTGGACAAAGGCGCCTGCTGAAAGCTGAAAATGTAAATGTCATAACAAAGTCAACAAATTTGAATCTATAAATGAATGGTTTTGTTTAACCAGGTGCAACTACACATTGCAACATGAAGCTCCATTGAGAAAGCTGAGCAATTGAGAAAGTGACCTACTGAACACCATGCAAAGTAATTGGTGGTAAAGGGACTTGCTCTGGGGCCAAACATTTCTTTAAAATTATGATAAGTGGTTTCTTCCACTATTGTGAAAATTAGAAAGCATTTAGTCTTTAAGTTCCATTTAATCTTATTAATGAAGTGTGTACGCAGGTATATCAGTATAACAATTATAACAATAAGGCAGTGTAGGTCATGTCTTTTGTCTGTCCTGGGTTCGAATACGGCTTAGGGTAGGGGTGGACATTGTCCACCGATATTTTATTACTGCCCCCCCAAGTAAAGCAGTCCAGAACTGGGACTAATCAGACACACTGTTTTATTAGGACCACTTAACATGTATTATGTAGTCTACAATTACAAAGCTTCTGACATTACCATTTACCTAAATCATTTTATTTCTTGTTACTTCATTCCAGCAATACTGACTACAATTCTCCAATCCTCAATAAAATGTCATTACAGATAAAAAAAAAAGGCAATTACTTCTTCACAGGTTGTAGTTCATCTTTAATTCCAGGCAGTTTAAGGGTGAATTCAAGGGGAAACCACTTCACTGTGACAAAGTCCCACAAAAATAGAAAAAAATGAAACGGCCTAATCAAATTGGGTCTAATCAAAGTGTTATAAAGGACAGTTTGAACATTTTTATCTGTGGTGCCTTGAAAATAAATTTGGTACAGAGATTTAAAAGGCATTACAGTGTATAAAATCATTCCTTGTTTTTAAGAAAATTAAATGATGTTGTGTTTATACACTATGTATTGACCTGTATATTTACTGTGTGTGTGTGTATTTCTTATGCTCATCCAAGAAAAACATCAATAAAGTGATGTTGTGTTGTGTACAGTATCTGGTATGTAATCAGAATCCGGAACTTTCTGTAACCTGGTTGAGCACCGATGTCAATAACACAGAGCTGAAGCGTGTAGTGTGGAACAATTGACTGGCCTGCGAAGAGCACTGAACTCAATCCCATATAACACCTTTAAGGTGAATTGTGAAGTCGTCTGTGAGCCAGATCTTACTGCCCAACAAAAGTGCTGACATTATTCAAAGAAAATCACAATTGCTTAAGAAGAAGCAAAAACCTATATTATTTTAGTCTTTGCTGAATTATAGATTTTTGAAAGCAATAAGATCCATTTTATCCTCCTTGTTCAGTCAGGGCCGGCTCTGTGTTTATCTCTAAGAGCACTCAGAGTTCAGGCAGCGGAGGATGATTTTCTCAAAATAGTCACACTTCAAAATAATGTTAAATCTTTAGTACTGAGTCTCTGTTTGTTAGATTTAGATTAAAAACTATTATTCACAGATACTGAACCTCAATGCCTGTAAAATATAGAAATTGTTTAGTCGCAACCACAGCATCAGAAATGCTACATCAAACATTATCAACTTTGTCATTATATTTTGAAAATAGTTTTTAACTAGGATGTACAACCACATAATATTCAAACATCCTAATCCCTGAGGCTATATGATATTATTTACCAATCTCGTTAAAAAAAACTAGAAAACTTGTGGCGTTTGGTGAAACACGATGAAAAAGAACTTGTTTGCTAATCTTTTTAAATCTTTATAGTAATTAAATGAAATATTTTCACTTCTCAGCATTGTATTTTGTAATTAAGAACAGAAATTGATGCCTATAACACAATCCAAAAAGACATGCCAATCCTTCTGCTCAACTTTTCTCTTAATGAGACTTTAATGGTTTGGGAACTGAAAATACTTTTTTTCATTCTTGCTTTAAGTGAGACCTCAGCTGCTCAAAAAGTCTGTGATATCCATCATCTTAATCTTCTTTTCATGCAAAACCATACATTTTTAATAAGAGATAGATCTGAACCGCAGGCCAGCCAAGTTCACACATTCTGTGTCTACATTTTTAAGTACTCCAGAGTTCATGTGGATATATTTATCACTGTAGAATTACTCGTGCGAATGTGGTCCAAAAGCACAAAGGTCATGCACATTTAACAAGGGTTCCCAGCTTTGACCTGGACATACATTCCAGAGTCCATGAATCTTTCCACAATAATATGAACAGTAAATGGAGAAAGTCTGAATCCCAAAATCTTGTTTTGCCTCTGTCCCAATTTTTGACAGTGTTGTTGGTGTTGTGTCAAATTCTAATTGTGTTGAACAAATATAACAGTGAAGTTGATCAGTAAAACACTGAAAATGTTTGTAATTGCATCAGTTATCTAAAAATTAAAAATTATCTAAAAGAATGAAGAACACACGTTCTATTACTGCATGTTAGAAACCATCCCAGCTTTCTTAAGAAATTAGGCATGTTTATCAGTTACATCAGTTTCATTAGTAGTTAGAAATTTTAAGAAGCTTGTTTAGCAGAGTTCATACTGAAAGCTGGAAGGCAACTTTATCATGACATCTCGGTCCATTAGGGTGGTCTTAAAGTGTTCCAGATGGCACCGGTGATAAATGTGATCCACATTAGTGGCTAGTGATAAGTTTTTTTCCATTACATAAGTGATTGTCCGTAAGCACTGGACAGTGTCACATATTGTCACATAGCTGCAGCTGCTTAGCTTTTTACATATACACAATATCATGCCACATTATTGTGACATCAGAATTGAACTGTCTTGCCATGCTGCACACTACATTAGCTGGTGGTTATAATAATGTGACTAGTCATTGGTGCATTTAGGCACTTCTAACCCATCATAGAAGAATTCGCAAAATTGTGGATAGATTAATACATAAATATGTGTGTAAAAAATTAAAATATATCAAAAATATTTAGCTTTTGTTTTCTTTTTTACTTTATTGGTCATAAAGCAGTAATAACCAATCAGAACTACTCATTGGAATTGATCAGGCTTGTTCATGTGGTACGTACTTATGGTCCATTTCTGAAGATATTTAGAAGGGTTCTTTCATGTAAGTCTATTAGCAAATTGACAGGAAATCGGACCAGCTGGATGCAAGATTTTCTCTATGGGAGGCGGGCCAATAGCTATCTGCACCTTCTCCAAGTTGTTATGCATTACCCACACACTTTCTGTGCCATACCAGTTTAGTAAACCCCGAATGGCAGTTTGAAAAGAGATGGATATTGTGATTGTAAGAAATTGAAAAGTGTTTTTCAAGGCTACCCTTCAATGAGAGTCTGCATCAAAAAAGTTCTGTACATACTTACTGTAATGGACGTCAAATATAATTCAACTGACTGGTGAGTTTATTGTTTACTTACAGCTCTGACATACAAGTCCTATTCATGCAAAATAGATATTTTATTCGTAATATGTTGATTAAGATAATTAAGCCATGGGGAATAGGAAACTTGACCAATATCAAATGCACACATGCTGCTTTAATAATTGTTCATGTACATCTTTTTACATGTGTTTTATAATGTATATATATTGCTGTTGGTTGGTGTGGGCGCATATAGGGGTGTGTCTGTGGGGGGGGGTATTCTGGACACACACACACACACACATATATATGGTACTATAAATATATAATTTTGGTTTTGTCAAACCCTGAAGATTGAAGAGGCCAAAAGAGGTTCTGAATATCGAACAAGGTTTTAAAAAACAAACTAGAGAAAATGTCCTTGTCAGTGTGTGTGTGACAGTGAATAATAAACAATTGAACAGGTTAGCTGGCACAGAAAGAAAGAGATGCAGTGGCACCGTCAGTGTCCTGGCAACCATGTGAAGCTCTTACGTAGGCTCTGACTTTCCTTTCTCTCATTCAATCTTCCCTCTAGTCGGAGATTCATCACAGCTTCTCTATCAACATGCAGAGACTTATTACACCAGGAACATTATTGTGTCTCTTTATTATGTTTGTCTTTTCAACTTTTTAGAGATAAGCGTTTGTTGTCCTGTTATTTACGACAGGATTTTTTATATTGGCTCTAAAATAATTGATCTACAGATGTTCTTCAATAGTTAGTGCTATGTGCACATTCAAACATTAGATGCAATCATTAAAATGTGGTGCACAATATAAACGGATGAAAATATATTTCCATTTATTTTTTAATGTTTTTTTCCTACAAATCAAAAAGAAAATATGTTGAATGTCTGGTGAAAGAAAATCCTTCGTTTTATGTTATATTCAGGTTATATTCCTATTCAGGTTTGCTGTGAGTCTGATACATTGTGTAAAAGGCAGAAGACACTCAGAACAGGTTGATAGTCTATCACAGGACATAAAACGAGACACAGAGAAACTCATATTAAGAGCCATTTTTAATCCATAAAATTGACCTGACTGCATGGATTTGGTCTTTTGGAAGGAAATATGAGCACCTGAAATAAAAATATGCAAACGCAGGAAGAACATTAACACATTTTCATTTTCAGTACTTAGCAGCAACATAGCAGTGATGAGGTTTGAATCGGCGACCTTCGTATTACTAGTCCTTTAAACTAATCACTAGGCTATGGCTGAAAAGACACTGGCCAGGAAATCAAAGCCAGGCCTGTAATATTTACATTATATTGTCTCTGATTTTCTGCTAGCACACCCTAGATACCACAAACTCTTTTGTATATATTTATTATTTCCATTCATCCTCACCAATGCCAGCATCCTTGTCAGAGTGTGTCTGAACCACTGGTTGCAAAAGAGAAACACTCTCCGGACTGTCTGCCAATCAATTACTGGATAACGCTCACATTTTTACTCACTCACACCTTGAGGCATTTTTTGGAATAGCCAATCCATCTTCTGTGCCAGATGCTTTAGAGATAAGCAACTTACAATTGGGACTGGATAAAGGGTCTGACATGCATGAAGGGTCTGACATCGGCCCAATAGTGGCAGTTCGACAGTGGTCGAATCTGAACCTGAAGTCATTACTGCCCATTGATGGGAAGTAGGAAGGTTACCGGAAAAAGGTACTATGAGGAAACTCCCACAGACTTCTCAAAGACAGTGACCAGAGGCAAGAAATAAATTTAAGTGCACTCTTGTATAGCCTTTCTAAATACTTAATATTTAATCGGTATTGTGTAAGCCTAAGTTTTATTTTTATTTATTTTATTATTTTTTTCTATTTATTTATGCTTTTTGTTTAGAATCTTGGCACTGGTATGCTAGTGAAATATCCTGCTTTGCCATGATTTGGTGCCTGCAAATCACTATTTGACCAGACATAGACTGTATGGGCATTACATTTAGAAACCATGGGCATTAAAAATAGTTTCAACAACTTTCACATTTTTGAGTGTGAAAGAATGGAAATATGTGTATATTAAATCTAAAATGAATTTGTGATGTCAGAAGGATGTTAAATAAGTCCTGCCCCACAATTACTACTCCATTGAATCCCAGTGGCGCTTAGTGGGGTTAAAGCCAGGGCTGTATGCAACCTTCTTTAAAACAAACCTGTCAAGCCAAGTCTTTATGGACCCATGAACACAGTCACGGACCATTTTGTGTCTCCAATTCACGTCACTTTAATGTCTTTGGACTGTTGGAGAAAACCAGCGCTCCTTAAGGAAACCCATGTAGACACGGGGCAAACATGCTCCACAAAGAAAGGAACAAAATATTCCACATGGGACTTAAACCCAGGACATTATTACTGTAAGACGTCAGTGATACCACCATTGTTCCACCCTTAGAGATTGTTTGTATTCTTCTCTATTTTGTAAAGTTTCTTTGGGAAAGACGCTTTATTAATCTAACATTATTATTATTATTATTATTATTATTATTATTATTATTATTATTATTATTGTTATTATTATTATTATTATTGTGTGCACAAAGTGTGATACTGTCATTTAACTTTGCGGCTTGACCTTAATTTTCCATTAGTGATTATGATTGACAAACTGATGATGTCTCCCTGACTGAAATAAATCAAAGTCACCT
>JAYDZG010000013.1:6327417-6338323 GCA_034509265.1 Microcambeva bendego
TCACCTTATACTAAAAAAGTGGTCCGTGTCGTAAAATGTAATCCAAGAGCAACCACAAATTAAATCTGAATTGACACAGCCAGGTCAAAAGTAAAAAGACACATCACCATTAGCGTAGAGGGTGATACACAAGAGAGAATCCATATTGGTACTCTAACTCAGGGGTGCACAAATACTTCCTTATAAGGAACCAAAAATGAATCTTAATAAAGGTTCATTGGCCAAAACTAAGTGATGTTGTTTTAATTGTATTAAATTAAAATAGATAATGTTTTTATTGTTAAATAAAATGTTTATTCAAATAGTGCTTTTATTGATTTCAATGGATGCTGCAAATCTTCCTTTTTAGGAGATAAAATAGGAGCAACCACAAATGTGGACCTGTAAAAAAGAACATGCAGAGCAAAGTATTATCTTGTTAGATCCCTGCTGACAGGAGCTCCACAGCCTCGTCTTCTCATGTACAAGTGTGGTCAAAGATTGGGCCACACTGCTCTAACTGTTACTTTGTAGGCATGTTTAAATCAGATTTAAACCTTAAGGAGTTGATTAGTGTGTGCCATCAACTAATCATATTGAAAACCGAGTCAATGACAAGACAAGATCAATTTGAGGTGAATGTGTGGACAATATTTTGGTAAGACCTGCTTTTGTTATTGGTTTAAAGCATAGCAGTATTGCTCCTAAGATACAAAACATTACATGGCCTGTCAAGTGCAATTTAGAAAAGGAAAAAACTGTATGAAATTGATTTTATGCCTTTCCACTCTTTTAACACAGCCCGTAACCACGGACAGCTCAGCATGCTCCCTGCATTAGATTCTTACTTAAATACGTCTTACTTAATGCAGTGTTATCTATCCAAAAAAGAGACATCAAGATGTTTCCCCTGAGCTGTAACTCTGCTCAATAATGGACTACATTAATCCATTCTGGCATTACATGGCTACTGCAGGAATCCAGCACTTTTGAGTGCATGTATTCCCAATATGCAAAATTATGTTTTGTACTTTTTGCTCATTAAATGCACCACATGCCTCGGAATAGATTTTACATCTACATCTGTAGAAATTACTTACTAATCCGAATGGTTGCAGCAGATCAGCCAGCAATGCTTGGGGGCCATTCCATAAATAGTCTCTGGAGATTATGCTACATCGACTTTTGTTAACTTTCTCTTTTGTTAATGCCTGAATTTGAACAGACAGTTTTCCAACTGATAGGTAAAGTATTCCAGCAAAGTAAAACCATAATGAAAATCTCTCCGTGTCAGAGAACAGCGATGAGAACCAAATTAATTCTTATTCTTATCTAAAAAAAGTGAATGGAACAGGTGTATTGTGCCAGGTAGCCTAGCTTTGCATCTGAAGATAAAGACCTAAAGCTATCAGTATCCTTATACAGTGTGGTAAAATCATGAGGCTAGAAAGTGTAACAAAAGATAATGTATTCATCGGCCTTGATGTGAAGATGAACCAAAGAAGTTACAAGCCAAAAAACTAAATCTGTGTTAAAACAAAGCTAAACAAAAGAAAAGACCAGGAACATGTCTATTTAAAAATAAGAACAAAGAAACAGTCGTTCATTAAAACCAGAAATTTAATTGTAAGAGATTTAATCTTGCTTTGCTACCTTATAGTAGACATACCTTTCCAGTCTGATGTGTCGGAAAAATACCTAAGTGGGCTTTTGAACACAGTCTAAGGACCCTGGTTGCCCAGAGTACCTGTACAGAAAGTACAGGAGTTTAAAGATCAGGGCATGGTTCTTCTTACACAAAACCGACTTCATGCACAAATCCATCAGGTGAAGCATGGGTGAATAAGAAAGGATTGGAAGGACACTCACATCGGAAGGAGTGTGTGTCACTAAAAATACACCCTCCTTGGACAGCATTAGGGCCCCCAGTAGAGAACTGGCTATGCTAAATTGAAAGAAAAATGGGGAAGATTGCAAAAAACAACACCATTCTGAATTTCTAAAGCAAAACACTAGTACAAAATATTATACATGCATGATGGGATGCAATACAATATAAAACTGATGACCTATATTTAATAACTACTAAGTTAAAAGATACTGGTGAACACAATCAGGACTGTAATTAATGATGAAACAGAGGGAGAAATAGCAATTCAGAAACTTTTACTGCATCATGGACAATGTGAATCCTTTCGGCTGCTCCTGCTCAATGTGGCCACAATGGATGATTTGCATTATTGATTTGGCATGGTTTTATGCCAGATGCCTTTCCTGACACCACCCTCTTATTTTTCCAGGTTTGGGACTGGTTTGTGCACCCTAGTGGTCATGGTTGCACCTCAGCCTACCAGCAGCAACAACTACATTCGAATCGGAGAGTTCATACTCTCAACACTGGTGTGTTACTCCATCAAGAACCATAAAGCACTTAATATTAAAGTAGCCAAACCAATTAAATGTAAACAATACAATAACTTATCTGCAAAATGTTTATTTCAAAATGTTAAACTCCAATTTTCAAAAAATACAGTTTGAAATCCTTTAGAACCAATACAACCAATTTTACAAACTAAAAGCAAAGGGCCAGTCAAGCTTTTATAATCCAAAAATACTTTACATCAAATCTTAACTTATTATATATACTACTTATTAGCTATTGCTGTTAGTCTGTTTTAAATGTATATAACTGGACTCAAATACAAAGCTCAAATATCCACAAAACACTGAAGTACAGACTCAAAGAAAAAAAACATCAAATACTTTGCTCCAATGAGTGAGTCTGTCAATATTAAATGTGCAAAAGAAAATTTTCGTTTTCTCTGTTACATGTGTTTTTCCTTCTCTAAAGTCCTCTCAGTGTAGTTTCGAAGACACTGTGACTCATTGTTCTGCAACTCCATCAGTGATCCTTTGGGATTTTTCAGCTCTCTTTACCATCCTCCATACTGTGTCAAAACAAATGTGGGTTCCTGACTGGGAAAGTTTGGTGGAATTTTAGTTCCAAACTTTAGTTTTTACAGGTTAATATGTTTATAACGTTTTATTAGCCAGTTATTAACATATTTTCCCATGTTTGAATTGTTTGTGATCATTTGACATCCAGAATTTAACCCAATGAAAATAGTCATGGTTTTCTGTTTTAAATTTCGTAGACACCCTGATTAAGTATATTTTATATAGTTAATAATACAATTGATTAGTTTATATAACTTCACTTAACTTGACTGCATGTTTTTGAACTTTGGGAAGAAATGGGAGTTGAACCTACAACCTTATAGGATCCTTCTTGCTTTGCTGACCTGCATTGCGCATTCTCCTTTTTACAATTAAGCAAAGCTAATTATAATGAATAGTTAATTCGAAAGAATAATTGAGATTGAGGCAGTTTTCCATTATAAGAGTCCAACGCACACTAGAGTTCAAATGTCATAATTAGCAGCAAGCCACTGATGAAATCATTTACCAGATGCAGAGCTTTTGAGTTCGAATCTCAGTGGTGTCACTGGCCTGGCCGAGATCCAGCAGGTACGACAGGTTGGCTAGCCTTGTATCTCATTGCTGATGCTGAAATGCAGCAAACAAAATCAATAAGTGCATAGATATGCACTTCAAACACATATTTTAAATTAATTTATATTGTTATAGAGGAAAGTTGTATGCAATCCCCATAATGCCATTTTGGCCATGATACAGACATTTTAACTTGGCTTACAAAGCTGCTCAATATTACATCAGAAAAATCCCTTCAGTTCAGAAAATATACCGCTACTGCTAAAAAGAGAACAACATATAGAACCCATTATTATTAATTAACTAAATTAAATTAATTGTCGTGCAAAGATTGCTCAGTATGATGTACAAGGTTTTTACATAGTTTTACACAGATGTTGTACATCTGTTCATGCTCTATATGTTCTGCACTCTCGAGTTTATAAATACCTACAGGAGAACTTAAAGAGAAATTATCTGAACCTGCATAAATGACTTTAAAATGTGGTCCATTTTTCATTCAAGTAAAAAAATATTTCTGCCTAAAGTGATTACTATTTATACATGTGCATGTTAAACACAATATTAACATTCACACTCCATGTACAAAATATGAATGCAGCTCTTAGCCAATTACATTTCCTAGAGGTCGTATGGATATAATGTTATTCGGGATTATTCGGGGTTATAGGGGGTTGGAGGTGGGGGTTGTCCAGGTGCCCTGCTCCAAAGGAAGAGCATAAATACTCTGAGTTTGCTTCTAACATCCAGGCTCTGTAATCACACACAGGTTCCCCATAAAATGGCTGAATTGCCCTAAAACTGGTACAACAGGGAATTGTGGCATTGAATGTTTACCATTTAGCATTACATTTGCCCCCTAGAATGTCTAGAAATATCACCACGTGTGCCTCCTTCCTGACACGTTACACCCGTTCATGTCCTAACTTAATTCTGATAGGTTTGGCCTCTTCCACCAGGACAATGTGCCACCACACACATCTAGAGATGCCAAATTATGGTTAGAGGAACACTCATCTAAATTTGGGGGTAAGCCATTTTAATTAAGTTACCAGATCTCACAGAAATCCTGGAATTTGCTAATTATGGAACACAGCAATCCTATTTGGAATACATTAGAATTGTGGATCGTTTACATCTACAGTTTCAGCATTTGGCAGGCGCTCTTAGCAATTGAGGGTTAGGGACCTTGAGCAAGTACCTAACAGTGGAAAACTGGTGGACTTGAACCAGCAACCTTCTAATTACTAATCTTGTACATTAACTGGTACACTGCAAATGCTTAATAGACGATTTCAATGATGTTTGTTAAGTCCAGATCTATATTATAGTGTAATACTTGGACCAACAATGTACTATACAGTTAATAAAAATATGCCTTGTCAAAATTGTTAGTACATTATGTAATAGTCTGCTGATCTCTTGTGCTTGCTTATGCTTCAGTGTACCTTGTGTTGCCTTATTTATTGCCCTGTCAGGACTATTTGATGGATTATAGACTGGGCTTTCACTGTTCTACTGTCGTCATGAGAAACAATAAATTTTCAGTCCCGTTTTAAAAGATAAAAGTCTCTACAAAGGAAATTTATGATGGCACAATGCTGAAAACTTTACAAAACTTTTCCTTTCCCTAAGGACGCAAAACTTCCCACAAACAAATGTAATATGTGTACTTGAAAAAAATCTTTTATAGATTATATGCCAATATTTAGACAAAAATTCCTTCAACTGCTCCCAAAAGCTGTGGGCAATAGTGTTTTTGTGTCACAAATCATAGGGATTGTGTCACAGGCTGAGCACGAGGGGTGACACGGATAATAAACACAGGGTAACTAGACAAAAAGGAGCTGCTAGTTTCCATGACAAGTGGGTTTTATCAAATAACCATAATAACCTGATAAACTCATTTTTTTAATGTAAACTGTGGTCTGGACAGCCATGGTTTACTGATCACTAATTGCAAGAACATTGGTTTCAAGACCATGACCAGATTAATTGAGTTTTAATGTAAACTATTGCAGAGCCATCATCTTTACAGCCACCAGCCTTTAAGCCAACAGTCAGATAGCCAATAGCCAAGAGCATTAAATTGCAGCCACTGTACAAGACAGCCAACTCTAGTTGCATGGCCTTTAGTCAGACAGCCACCAGTCAGACAGCCAACTACAAAACAGCCAAGCAAAAAGATAGCCAATAGTCACCCATTCGACAATCAGCTACTCAACATTCCAGACAGCCAACTCCAGTCGGACAGAACCATCATTTCAATCGGCACAAGCCTTCAAGCCAAGGGTCAGACCATTACCACTACCTAAAGTTGCAAAGCCTCTAGTTGCAGTAGAAGCCAGCCAAGCTACCAGACAATCAACTCAAGCTAACGGTCAGCCAGGTCATGATAAGCCAGCCACCAGTTGGACAGTCACTGGTCTCACACCCCCAGTCGGACAGCCATTGGCATTAGCCATAGCCATGAGAGTAAATTTTGGCTGGTTACAGCTGCAAGTAAATCGATTGTTAATATGTATTTGGGGACTCTATACATACCTGTAATATATTACACGATTTTCTACAGGTCATGACTGAAGTGCCCTTGAGCAAGGCAACCAACCTCTAACTGCTCCCCAGGTGCTGTAGTTAGGGCTTACTCAGTGTGGAGTGTGTATGTGTGTGAATAGTGTGTATGTGTATGTTTCAAACCGATTCCAATACCAACACTGATATAGATACTATAGATATTTAAATCTATAGAATTTAATTTAAAACTATAGATAACTCGATACCTATAGATAACTATACAATAACTATAGATAGAACCCACAATCAAGTACAAATATTGTCAGTATGCAAAGATTTTTTAATCTTTTTAATATAGTGTGTTAGGGTTCACCACAGCTGATTGTTATCTGATCCTAGTGGCTATGGTGGCGTCCTAAAAGCCTAAAGATTTATTGAAGGAAGCACTATAATGAAATCATCAACAGAACAGTTCAAATGGGAAATGACTATGGAACTGGATATAACCCAAATGAAATGATGTTGCATTATGTGAAAAAGAGTAAGAGAGACCGTTTTAAAATACCATCTGATCAAAAGCTACAAAAGAATATTATGGGTATCCTATGTATCCAAAAATCATTAAAAATTTATAGATATTAAAAATGAGTGACTCTGTCCACAGTCAACGTAGCTTTGCATTACCAGGGGATGTTATACAAGAAATAAAGTCAAGTAAATACATTTCTTTGTGTAGACGTTATGCCCACTTGGAGCGTAGTATTATTCAGTGTCCCCAAATCCCAACAATCGCCATAGTGGATCGAAGTCAGCATAGTTTTATGCCGGGTACCTGATTCCGTTCCTGACGCAGCGCTCCTATTTCACAGGGTTTGGGATCCGCACTACGATGTCGCTTTATCCAGAGTATAAACTCAGACTCGACCAATTATCAATCCCCCCGTTCACACCATTTCTAACAAAAATATGAAGAAATATTTTGAAGATATCTCGTATTATAAGGAAAGTTAAAAAATATATAGTATTTTTGCTCATGTAGTGTTGTGGACATATACAATATCCTGTTTATCTGAAGAAGCCGATATTTTATGTGATCCAGTGGCAGGAGATAAAGAGAGACAGTTTCAAATTCAGCCTCATACCTGTACAGATCTCATACATACTGTCACTTCAGCCGTAAGTTTTTGAAGTCTTGGGTTGGCGCTATAATGCTTTCGTGCTTGTGCATAGCTCAGTGTTTGATCATCTCACACTTTTCTAGTCATAAAGGACAGTGGGTGGATAAAGTCTCTGTATTGATGGGGTTTTTTTTACGGTCATACTTTCTGTGCGTCCTCCAAGTATATCAAGGCCAGACAGAGAGCAAGTGGGCACGGCATGAAATGGAAAAATAGGACACAACCCCACAGATTTTTTCGATTCATGTTGTTACAGCTCAAAAAGTCAGTTATCCCACTTTGCAATCCAAACTTCACTCAGCAGTACGTTAACTGGCTTTTATTTTATGCTTACTGGTCTATTTGCTTGCCCGTCTGGTTTGCTATCTCTTCTTAACACTCTCTCTCTCTCTCTCTCTTTCTCTCACACACACACACACACAAAACTGGTTTAAATAAATTCAAATAACGTGTCGTGTTATATCTCATCAGGCTTTCAAATCCTGCTCATGGTGAACTGTGATAAGGATAAGGGGACGGCAGGCGTCCACTTATTTGAACACGTGCGCCCAGATGTCTCGGAAGAGTCTTGGCTTTATCCCTTGAGACAAAGCCATAGAAAGGTGAAAAGACTCAATAACCCGATAAGGCTGTCGTTAATCCAGTGCTAAAAATAACACTATTACTGATTAAACCCCAAATCAAATTAGTTACCAGGCCGAGAACATCCACGATAATAAAAAAATAACATGACTCTACAAAGAGGACCTAAATTGTGTCAAACTAACCATCATCATGCAGAAGTACCCTTTTCAAATAAACAAATAAATGTGTTTTATTGTTTTCAACAGAAAAATCAAAACTTTAATATCTATATGCCATTTGTTTGTACATGTGACCAGAACATGCAGCTATTTAAAGACTAGTAGCAACACTTATAAAACTCTATTTTGTAAGTGTGAAGATTTTAGAACTGGTTCTATTAGCACTGGTTTAGGGAACTTATTTAAGTTATTTAAGTATAAATGATTCCAACAAGTACCAGTTTTTAATCTGAACTTAACCCTGTATGACCATTTCTTGGCAGATTCATTAGCTGAACAGGTTGCCAATCCATCACTGGGCCCACACACAGTCTCACAGGGACACAAGCAGAACATACAAACTCTACACAGAGAGGGCTCTGTCCGTCTGGCTAGTGAACTGAACCAAGGCTAATCTTGATATAAGACAACATTAATACCCAACAACTTGACAACTTTGAACACAGCATTATAAAAGCCTTTCTCGCTTCTTGTCTGTGTTTTCGTGAAAAAATGAAGTTAAGGAGACCAGACAGACTCGTCTGCAATTCATCCTGGGATAGATCATGTAGTGTGTGACACCCTGGCACTGCTCATTCATGTAATTTTGATTTAAAAGACTTCCTTCTGGACACCTTGAAAATCATGTAGGGTGAACTTAGCATCAGGCTTTTTTGGACTCTTCGCATTCGAGTCATCATGACCCTGATGGGACTTTGGAATGGAGAGTAAAATTAGGTGCATGGCAGCAGTCTAAGAGGTTCAGCTCAGACGTCTCTGTCTTACCGTTCCCAGCTGACTGGAGCCTATTTTTTCCAGTTGAGATGGCCTTAGATTTGGACATGCTAGTTCTTTTACCAGCAATATCACACCCGGCCAAATAACATTCAGGAACAAGCTGAGGCAACAGAGATGAAAGACCCAGCTCTTCACATCATCCTTTTTTTAGCCTCGATATCCTGTCAGTGAAAATCACACGGAGAGAAGCCAAGCGTTGACAAAGTCAGCCATCCACTCTTAATGAATCTTCAAGAAACATCAAGTATGCTTAGTATTGAGCGTTACCACCTGACCTGACCTTTTGCATAATGATTTCATCAACATTTGATCACTACTCCCGATGTATCTTGGTCATGCCTGGCAAGCAGCGAGTGGGAAATAAGAACACTCCAGTAAAGCTAACAAGACTGACAAGATGGCTAATGGGGTGGAATAAATGCGATGCTATGCTAATGAAGGCTGTGAGTAAATGAATGTATGTCTGAGTCACCTGCTTGTTCAGAAAAAGTAAAAAATAATAATGAAAAAGCTATTTTCACGTTTCTGCCTGGGAAGACCTACCACAGAGAGAGCAAAGGAAGTACATTAATTATTCATCAAGCGTTTGGCCCTTTAGCTGCACTTGAAGGGATATAAAATCTCCAAAATTAATTACATTTTTTCCCTGAAGGTGTTGCATCCTCACCAGTGAGTTTATTGTTTCATTCATTTGTAATGAAATGTTTTCTTCCTTTTTAACTACTTCTGGTAAGAGGACACACATCGACCACAGACTTTTAGAACTGAGTGTGTAGAGTGTTGAATGAAATACTTCCATTTAAATTACAATTAAATTAAAAACAAATAAATAATCTAGTAAAATGCATAGTATTCTAGATGATTTATAGTATCAAATGAACTGAAACATAATAAAATGATCAAGCATAATTAAAATACATTATATTTATCATCATTATTATTATTTTGTCTGTTTTGACATGTTTGACATGTTCAGGGTACCAGTGGGTACAAGTTGCCACTCCATCACAGGTTAAAGACACACACACACACACACACACACACCGCTATTAAAATTTCAGGCAATTTAGCAATCTCAGATCAACGTGTGTGTCTTTCATTGTTGATATTATTTTTATTATTGCTATTTTATTATTTTTTATTGTTGGTACTTTCTTAACAGCAGTACAAAGGTTTAACTAATTAAAAAACTCCAAATGTACTTTCACTGTACATAAAATGATGTTACAACAATAAACTAAAAATCCCAAACAATTGGCTCTGACTCTCCCGAAGTAACACCCAGACTAAACATTACAGACAAGTCTGGTCTCCTCTTCGGACTGGTTCTAAAGATCATCTGATAAGTGTACACACATAATATGATGCGACTCTCGGTGCTGATGCCAGATATCAGTGTCACATCTGGGAGCTCAGCCACATTGCATAATTACATTCACAATCAAGCCAAGATGCTAATGGACATTAATCGGATCCCAAAAGGAAGGATTTATTGTCTTCAAACTCTGTTGTGCAATGTAGTTTAACAATATGAGTAAATGATATGCAGAAAAAGAAGCCGCTATATGAGCTGGAAAAGAGAGGAGAAGGCTTTGATGCCATAACAGCTTTAACTCTCTTGAAAAGCATTTTAACTACAATTTGCAAGGATTTCCAATTTCCAATTAGCAGTTTGACGATCAGGCTCATATGTTGGCTATACGTTTTCCAGTTCCTCCCAGAGGTGTTGAAAAGGTTTGTGACGAGGACTTGGTGCATATTTATTCATTACATACTTTTCATTTACATCGTATTGGTGTAAGCTCTATGGTATGGTATTTTTGGTGTTATTTATTTATTGTGGGAATATATATTTGCATAAATTTATATTTATCTACATTTAAATGAAAAGAAATAAAAATGATTTTTTAATCAATTTGCTTGAAAAAATAAATGATTAAAAACTAAAACCCCAAATTAGTACCGAGTATTGTTGATGGCGGGATTTGATGTGCCGTCTGAGGGATCAAAGATCACGAGCCGCTTAAGCATGCTAGCATAAAGTCCTCCCGATTATTTAAATTGTTTAATCATATTATGTACTGTATAGGGAATAACATACAAACCTTTTCCAATCTTTCTTTCATGTACATTTAAAAAAAA
>JAYDZG010000013.1:6338746-6352087 GCA_034509265.1 Microcambeva bendego
TTAATCATATTATGTACTGTATAGGGAATAACATACAAACCTTTTCCAATCTTTCTTTCATGTACATTTAAAAAAAATGCATTTGTTGAAAAACTGAAGATTAATTAAAGTCAAAGTAAACCTAGGGAACATTTTATCATGCTGTCCCAACTTTTTCAAACTTGGTTGTAATCATTTGCTATGAGTACAATTATAATTTCTGCATTTACCACCGGCCTTTATTCAAAGTGACTTTCACTGTTATGACAGTATACAGTCTGAGTGATGGAAGGTTAAGGGCCTTACCCAAGGGTCCAACTGCAGAACCTTGGCAGTGGTTGGGCTTCAACAAGAAACCTTCTGATTACTAGTCAAGTCTCTCATTGCTAAGCTACAACTGAAAAATTAGAGCACTAAAAATATCTTTGGTAAAGAGCTTGTTGTTTCAAAACATGGGGTAAATGCTTTAATAAGGTTCCACACCCAAAAGTAATACCCGGTGGATTTTGTTTCCAATTTTCTGCATTTGATTATCATACCTGCATGTCAACTACATCTCTGAAATCTGAATCCAGCCATGCCATTAGTCCAAGAAGACATGATCATAGACATGATATAATGCCACAGAAGTGGTTTTGGACCTTTGTGTCCCCATGTCATCATTCATCTCTTAATCATGAAAGGCTTTCATTGCTTCTTCCTGGCACACTGATCTCTCTCTCATCTCTCCTCCTGGCCTTTCAGTATAATTGGAGATAGACGATGCATCTATTCTCTCTGCCATTGATATGGGCAGGAAGAAGGCAAAATGCCAACAGCTGAGGTGAAGTCAATAACAGGCGTGGTTTAGATGTGTGCTATGCATATGAGCTATGTGGTCAAATATAATTGGACACCTTATAAGCTCGTTTCATTCCAGCCAGGTTCATTCACAACCACCATGCTAGAACGACCTCCACGTTTTTTAGTTTGGATTTTGAATTTTAGATGTGTATTCCTTTTTGGTTAACACAGAATTCATAGGTCAGCCATGGACAGTCGGGGATGGACCTGCTCTCTCTTATAGTATGCTGGGATTATTTGGCTGTAGAAAAAACCTCAGCAAATCCAATTGCGTACATAATACGATAAGATTTTTTATTTTCTTTGTGAATTTTCTCTCCTTGGTCTCCAGACATATTTTGTGCATCCAACTACCAGACTGCACCATGCTTCCTTTGCACTAATGCAGACTCCCACTCTCACGCAGCCAAGCCGTCAGACACAGAAAACAAAAGATTTGATCATGACCCCAGCCATCAATATCTGACATAACAGACTTACAACATGCTTATAAATCAAGTTTCATTTCATAGACTGGCTGGCTTGCAGTCTAGCGCCTGCTCGCTGTCGTAACAGGTGCAGAAAGTTACTTGAGATTGTTTTGCAGTAACAATCAGGCACATTCGATCGAGGAAAATATTAGAATGAATTAGGTCAGCAATCAACTTATGAATGGTGTTCCAATTCATTCCAACATACTAAACCAAAGAACTGACTATAAGGACCAACAACAGGGTAGAATAGACGGAAACATAAACTGTGTCCAAGAAGATAGAGCTCTTGGATTGGAATCCGCTCCCCCTCAGACAAAAATCTTTTAAAGAAAGTTTGCCTTCCAGCAAGTCATTGAACCAAGGCACACTGCCAAAGCTACACTTAGATCTTAATTGGCCCAGTCAGAACTCTAATCTAAACCGTATCGACCATTTGAGCCGAGACCTCATCATTGGTGTGTACCACTGCTGCCTGACTATTTTGGAAGAAATCTGTGGGCAGAATAGGGCTCTAAACTGCTCTACTATGTTGTTTAAAATTAAATGAGATGTAGTTGAAAACACTGGTTGTGACAGCACCCAATTGCGGCTTAATTATGTGTTCAACGAGATGGTTAAAATAGCTTTTTTGCTTTTAAATAAGTATTTCTTTGTTTCCTGTGTTTGATGAAATGGTTATGTAAGGAAATTTAAAGCAATCCAAACACTTTTTCAGGGTCCTTTTAATCAGACAGCCACAGCTTTTAATACCTCAGTTGGATCCCATTTGTATTCTCCCTATCAAAGCCATCTTATCCCTGCAGCACATCTACACGCTAATCTGATTAGGTTAAACGTTAATGGACTTGAAAGGTGTAGGGTTCAGACAGCTCAGCCTGATTTGGGAGTCTATTCTCAGGCAAACGTTAACACTAAATCTTTAGGCAAGCCATTTGTAGCAATATAAAATTACCCAACATTTTTTACCAACACAAATACTGATTTTCAATACTTTCATATGTAGATTTTTTTTCTATTCTGGATGAGCAAAAGGCGTGCCACTTTGGCTAACTGGGTACTACTGTTGCATCCCAGAAAGAGAGTGCTGGGTTCAATACCCAGCTGGGTCTTTCTCTGTGGAATTTGCATGTTCTTCCTGTGTGAGCTCTGGTTTCCTCATCTTCATTAGGAACACACCTTGTTAAAACAGACTGTAGAAGTATAGTTAGAAACTAAAGCTTTTTCCTTTGGAGGTTCGTGTGACAATCATTTAGTAGTTTCGAGTAGTGGACACTTTCTGATAAGAGTATGTTCTTTGCTTCTTAGTTTTGGATAGAATGGAACCACAGCTGGGCTTCAGTCAGTAATAATATACCCACAAAGTTTTTCTGTATGGCAGGTTGAGGTTGGAAATCCAAATATTACCCAAATACTGCCAACATTTTCCTAGCAAACACCAAATGTCTGTAAGATACTGATACATTAAATGCAATCAGATTGAAAAGATTTAATCATGTAGACAATTCTTAGCGGGGTTGGTTTCAACATCCTCAAGATTTATTACGTTGACAGTGATGGAAAGAAACAGGAGAGCCATTAGTCAATTGATCGACATGAGTCTCAAACCACGATGCTTTAGGGACATCCATGAGGTCTTTAATTCAACACCGTCCATTATTTCTCCAAAGCTATCCTGTCACTGTGTACGAGGTGTGACCTGAATAGAAAACCTAACAATATATATATTTATATATATATGTGTATCCCTTTAAATGAAAGATTACCTTTGAGACCCGGCTCTAGACCACGCTTACAGGGGATTGATGCTGTCTGAAAGAGCTGCACATTTTTTGAGTCTCTTCTCTGAAAAGAATGTGAAAACACAAAAGCAATGTGTTTTTATTGACCTTCAAACAACACATACAGAGCAAGTTTGAAGGAACTACCTGTAGGATTTGTTGTTAATCCCTGCAAATTGATTCCAAGCATTGACCGAAAGTCGCTTAGTAAAAATTGCCGTCTGCTCTGTTGTTTCGGACGCACTGGATGAGAACCTTTATGCCAAAGGTGTTAAATATGACTGACGTCAGAGCTTGTACAGACCAGCCAATGAGGGTGATGTAATATTACAAGAAATAAAGATTTTTCCTCAAATCTAGGAAGTTTTCTTTTCTGGAAAAGGTGTTATTCCGAGGTCCACTGGTTCCAGGATTATAATTGCCACTTGACAATGCACACATGTGCTTTGATGCTGGAAGCGCTCACATGCTTTCGTTCTGTACATTATTAAAATTAAAATCTGTCAAAGGTCACATTAGCACCAAAACCTCATTGTCATACAAAAATAAAATAGCAACAGGGTTTTGTATATACTGAAGAAAACCTATTCGGTAAATATAGACCAAATATCTTTTTGTATTATTTATTTTTTATTTTGTAAAAGGTCCATGGTTTGATGAGCTTGGTCTGTAAAACCCCCAGTGGGATCATTCCAAACGAGGCGTGTTTGCCACTGTGTTACATCAGCTTCCCTGATGAGACTTTTTTAATCATTTGGGAACAGGCGATACTAATTGTAGCAGTTTTGCCAGTGGAATTTTGCCCATTCTTGCTTGACATGAAACTTCAGCTACTCAAATCTCTGAGCCTGCTTTGTTCTGAATCTTCTCTTCAGTATGCGTTATACATTTTTTAATTGAAACACTGTGCACCGCACAGAAGATCAGTCAAGCGCAAAGACTCAGAATATGTAAACCCACAGAGCTGCCTTGCTGTCTTACTGTCATAGGCAGCTATCTATAAGGAGAGGGTTTATCACCTGATCAATTCAGGTCATTTGAACATGCTACTTAGACCAGTTTTCGCTACTAAGCTAACACAGATAGCATCATGACATTCCAACCAATAGGACGAGGGGTACAACATGCTGCCATGTTTCCTTTAATGCATGTAAACTTCTCTGACAAGCCCAAACTTACTTCTTTACAGATTAAATCTTAAGTCGCCCTTAAGATGAGCATTGATGCATCCCCACATAATTACTGTTGGCTTTTGCATGGATTACTGATAACGGTTTGTGTTGTCCTTTTACATGTTTTCTTCATGATGTTATCAAGTAACCACTGACCAAGTAACTGCATAATAGGAATGCCAAGTCTTGGCTTAATGGAATAAAACACAACACCAGTGGACTCTGGACCAGCAGAAATGTTGACATACAGTATGACAGAAAACTTACTGGCTTCAATCCATAAAGTTGGTTGTGGGAACTCATAACCAGCATGTGTAGTGGTCTACCATCCCACATCAGTCTACAATCTCACAGATGCACTGTGTCAATCATGTACAAAAGTCTAATGAAAAGAGTAGAGGCTGTTTGTGCAGCAAACATCAAATAATTCAACATCAGTGCCCCCTGATGAGCTTTTGAAATGAAATGCTGGCTGTGTGTTTGACAGCTGTACCTAATAACCTGGAAATGTGTTTTGATTTATACCGCATTGTGCACAGCAACAGGGGTCCTGCAGAGCTAGGTTCACTCCATGCTTCCAATCACTGTCCGTGAGAAGTTCGTCGGTGATTGGCTGATTTAAGTGAATGATGTGATGTTCAGAGACTGCAGCATGCACACGACCGTGAACTCCATGAAGTACCTAAAGATTTATAATGAAATCTGGCTGCCTGAGTCATGTTTGGATTCTGAGAATCCAAATCCACCCACAAATGGTTCAATAAGCACAAACACGTGAAGTGAGCTGGAGAAGAAAATTCACCTAAGATGATCGGGAAGGATTATAGACTGAGCAGCATTCTTAGATTCCTTGATTTGGATTTTCCAGTGTGATTATGTATTTTACGGAAGTGCTATTAAGGTATTCATGTGATGCTACATTAAGGATTGTGTGCAGATGTGCCACAATTGTGGTACTGCTTCAAAATACGTTGTACTGCAGGATTAGCTGAATTTATTGAATATTACGATTTTTATAAACGTTTGTGCCCTTAATCAAGGGTGCTAATTATTCTGGATCAGTCTTGGTTTATATTATTGAGTGCTCATTTCAGACAGAAGGAATAACAACTCCATGCCTACACAGTGCCCCCTGCTGGCATAAAAAGGTTCAAGTGACTTTGAAAACGGGCTTGGCTGGTATTTTTTCAGGTTGATTGGAGACACTGAATTGTCCTGTAGGTACCTGTGATGGACTGGCACCGCATACAGGGTGTTACTTTGTGTGCCCATTGAAGATCTGGGATAGGTTCCAAGACCCCACTTGTGGCTTAGTGGTTAAGGTACTTGACTAACCAGAAGGTTGCAGGTTCCAGCCCCACCAACATTCAATTGCTCAGACTGTAAACTGTGTTTTTTTATTTTATAATGTATATTATTATTTAATATAAATAATTAATTTATGTTTCATGTTTCTCTGTAAAGCTGCAATGCCTTTTGTGAACAGCACCATACAAATCAATTCTAAATTCCGAAAATGTAAATGTATGTGAATATACAGATAGCTTTCAACATTTTAATTCACTTTTTGACTATTCAAGACAAAAATGTTTTTATTATCCTGTAGCCCCTGATAGGCAAGGTTCACGTGCAACATATTCAATCTAAATCGTCACTAAAGGTTTGTTGTAAGCCCGTAAATAACATTTTGAGTGAACTATTCTTTTAAGCTTTATTTCAGTGTATAATCAATACGTCTGTAGACATTTTCAGGGGGGTATGATTTGCTTTGGTTAAAACTACCTCCATCACTGCCATCTTTATCCCAAGCCCTCAGGTGGATTAAGATTCTAACTGAAAATCCATCTTATTTAAGGCTTAACTGTGTCTCACCATTGTGCCTCACTTTCACAGAAAAATAAACATGAGCAGATCCTTCACATCTGTCACAAATTGCCCTGCAGACTATAAAAACATGCTTATTGGCCCACACTTCATTACTATAGTCTGTGAATATCACAAAAAGGGCAAATCAACAGCATCTGCATTGCAAATCATATTATTTATTCACTCGTAATGATGACAGCAGGTGTTTGCTTTGATGAAGAACAAAATGAAAAATTATTTGGCTGAAGATGGCTGGAAACATGGCAATTTGTTAGTGCAGGCATGTCCAGTCCTACTTACTGAATTGTGAGGTGGAAGACTCGCTAATTTTATCAGTTTTTTCAGTATCTGATTGATTAACATTCTCCGACAGGCACCGGGTGGCACAGCAGTAAATTACACTAGAGGGTTTGTGAGAGAGGATATTGGCCGGACAGACATGATTGCCTATCTTATGCGGTGGGTCCCTACACTATATATATTACAGTGTGATATACTGTACAGAATACAAAATAAATAACAATAATTGTATGTGAAAGTGGGAAAACATTTATTAATTACAGTGGTAGGAAAAAGTTTGGGCACCCCTGATAATTTTCACGATTTTCTTTTTTACATCATTGGTTGTTCGGATCAGCAATTTTAGTTAATTCCATCATATAGCAGATGAACACAGTGATATTTGAGAAGTGAAATGAAGTTTATAGGATTTACAGAAAGTGTGCAATAATTATTTATTTATTAATAATTATAACACTAATTAGGGTCGGAGAGGGATGCTGGAGCCTATATCAGCTCTTCAATGGGTGCAAGGCACACGATAACACCCTGGATGGGGCACAGGATGATTCAGTGTCTGCAATCAACCTGGTAGCATGTATTTGGACTGTTGGAGGAAACCGGAGTACCCGGAGGAAACCCACGCGGACACGAGGAGAACATCCCACCCGGGGATCGAACCCAGAACCTTCTCGCTGTGAAGCGACAGTGCTACACACTAAGCCACACAAACACATTAATTATATTTACATTATTAAACCAGTAGTCTTTAGAACATGTTAGTAAATCATTGAATTTATTTAGAATTTTTTTACACATGATAGTCATGGTACATAAATGATCATCATTTACACACTGCACAGTAAATAACATGAAATACATGCATTTTTTTACAAGAAGCTGTTTTCTATATCAAACTAGAACTTTAATAGTATAAATAAAACACATAAAACATAAAAAGAACGTTAATGTATGTCCAACTATGTGTGGTTTAATTAACTTTATTATTTTAGTACTTCTGTTTAAGTTCAACTACAAAAACCCACTCAAGTTATTCAACCAGTAAATAAAGTGTAAATCTTTATGAGAAAATGAGGCATTATAAACATTAGCAGGGGTGCATGTAAAACATATACTACTATTCTCTTCGAGCATAGACTAGAATTCTTTTTTTCAGGTGCACTTTTTATAAGACTTTTTTTTTCAAATACATACTCTCAAATATATCTGAACGTCTATGGTAATCAGCCTGTGGTAGATTACAGAGCGATCTCTTCATTTTGGCTTTACAGTGCACTACGATTTGACCTGCTCCACTCAGCTGTAGCATCACAACATAAATGTACCTCATGGCTCCAACAACTGTGCATGGCCAGCATGCTTTTTTCTTAAATTTTTCACATTAGTAAGAAGATGAAAATGAAACTGCTTAAAATTTGCTTACAAGTCATGCCAGTGTGGATTTGAGTCAAGAACCAAGGACTTTTGTGTCAAACTTGAACTGGAGCATCATCAATGGATTTCCATCATTAAATGCTATAAAGGATTCAATGAGATAAATCATCCCCATGTATAATGTTGCCTGGCAGTGGAAAACAGTGTAAAACTATACGTGAGAGTTTAGAGAGTTACTTTTCAAAAAAATAGTTTTGATGTGTCAGAAGCAATGAAGTATAGTGAGTTGATAAAAGCACAGTGTCACTGTTTCTAGTTTTCGAGGTAGATCTCTTGGGGGAAGAACTTGTGAGAAAGCAGTGAGAGAAAAGCCTTGAATTTTTGCTTCATCTTTGGATGCGACTGTGTGAGATCACACACCGAATAGTTTTAATGGATTTTGGCTATGGTGAAAATAACAATGATCCGCAAGCATGCATTCTAAATCTTATTTGTACACCCAAACCCTACTATTCACTCTAGAAATGCCAGTTCTCATCACACAATGCTTAGTTCTGATTATTCATGATAATTCATCAAACATTATTTATTCCCTTATTCATCTCCAGTACCCATTTCATCCTGACTTGACTAAACGGGAAATATGTTGGCACTCGTCCATTGCCAATCACACCCTGAAAGGTTAAGTTCTCATTTAGGTCAAATCTAAAATGCTTTTGTGGGCGGGATCATCATGACTGGTGGGAGAAATGTACACAAGCCAGTCCAAACCCTCTATACTGATGTGTCCTCAAATGTCTTAACCTTATAATGTAGTCATTTAAGAAGATACATCATTTATTTATTAGCACCTTTAAATAGAGGTACAAAGTATAAAATTCTGTTCATACACATTTAATATTTATAAAAAACCTTTTATTGGTGGCACACCAACACAGAGCTTCTGAACACCCGTTTAAATCTCGCTACTGGTAAGCTATGCGCCATTTAGCAGTACCTGCAGATTGCCAAGAGACGCTAAATCAAAAGAAAATGCATAAAATAAAAGAATTTCTTACTGTTTTGTCTTTCCAAAAATGTCATTAACTGGCTTTTAAGAAAAGAAGTTTAAAGTGACTGTTTTAAAGATTATTAGAACAAAGTATTTAACAGATATTTTATTTTTTACAGTATTTAGAAAGTGCATTTCCTATGAAATGAATAGGAAATGTAATAAACATTTCAGGAAAACAAGCAAACTACATACAAATAGTGGGGTCTGGGTGTATTACTTCAAGCAGTCTCTGATCTTCTAATTACAAACGCTCCAAGACTCAGAATTACATTCACCCCTGGTGCTTCATCCCCGAGAAGGCATGTCTGTGTAACTGCAAATATCAAGGCCAAGAGTCTAGTAGTGTGTTCTCGGTGTACTAAAGAGTATAGCGTGTGTATGTATTAGCGTTAGTCCACTCCGAGGGCTCTTAGCTGTCTCTCTATGTCCTCGTCTGATATCCCATCTGCTTTGGAGGCGGAAGCGCCCGGCTTGTTTTTGTTGGCAGAGGGAGCATGGGCCATCTGCAGAGGAAATAGAAGATACACACAGACCGTTACGGGTCCCGACAGGAAAAGCAACAAGCCTTACTAGACACACCAGCTTTGTGAGTCTTTGTGAAATCAATCCAGTTATTGTGTGGTCTTATGTTTCAAATTTTGACAATCTAGTCATATCAAATTACCTAATTGCATTTCCCAGACCTCCACTACGGACTCCCTCCGACATGTGTGCAGTAGCCAACCCAACCTTTGTAGATGTTCATCTACAAATACGGTAGTGTTCCATTTCATCACAGATTTACTCAGTAACATGATCCGGTTCACTTGATTCATTTGAGTCACTTACACGCTCATCAGACATAGCACATGTTAACATAGCTCTACACGGGCCTGGTAGCACTAGAAACAATTAATAAAGAAATAAATATATACACATGCAAACTAACCCTGCTAAACAGAATTTCAAATAACATTAACAAAACACACCACCACACAAGTGTCCCTGGGGTACCTGAAGACAAGCTCCATCCCTAATTATTAATAGCGGCGGAATGCACACACTGGATGTTTGTTAAATGTAGAACAACATCCAAACTAACAAATAATTAAATAAATAAAAGGTGCAAAAGGTTTAAGTTGAATATATAAAAACGAAGTTCAAATATATCACAAAAGCAAAAAAAATCAGTGTCCTAATTTAAATAAAGCGTTATTCAGGAACCGGGTTCATTCAGAGTCAGATTCAGTTTGAAGATTTCAGCTTTCAGAACTCTCAAAAGAACAAGGTAAGACCTGTAGAACTTGTGCAAAAGGTAACTTCTTATTCTCACCTTTCCTGAGATCTCGATGCCAATCTCATCCAGCACCTGGTTCACAATGTCCTGCGATTCTTCTTCATCACCCGAATCCTCAAAGATCTCGTCGAGAGTATCATTGACTACAAAGTGGGAGACAGAGACGTTCGGCAACGTGATAACTAAAAAGAAATACTAAAGAAGCATGTAGTCATGAATAACTCATATCTAACTGTCCCTAGTTGTGTATGTAAGAGAGTACATGATCAACTTTAAACATTAAAAATTAAAGCGAAAGCTCACTCATTTCTTCCGTCATCTCCATTTTAGCATTCTCCCTCTGGAAGTTCTGCATCGTCTGCATCGTCTTCTTAGGATCCATCTTCTTATTGACTGCCTGCATCGTCTGGGAAAAAAATCAATTCCATTGGACCTGGAGCTACATGAACATTGTACAGAAACATTTCTAAAGATTTGGAAGACATTTTTTATGTCATTGATACATATACAGGTGAATGGTAATATGAAATTATTTAATTGTATATCCCAGCTTGTTTGGAAGCTGAGGTCAGAGCGCAGGGTCAGTATTGTACGGCGTCCCTGATGGGCCTTGCTCAAGGGCACAACCGTGGCTGCTAAAAAGAGCCTGAATTTGAACCAATCTTCTGGTTGATAGTCCGAAGCTCTACTCACTCGGCCAACACTGTCCCTCAAATTATCGTAACTAACATATTGCGCATTGGCCATGCTAATCTTCTTGGTATCGTTCCACTCTTAGTATAACTCTCAAATATCTCAAGCTAATAACTAAGCCACCTGTATGTCAATTATATTATTCAAAATGTTTCTTTGAATAGTCACCCTCCTTGGTGATGTATGTTCTGCCATTAATTCTTGTTTTGTTTGACTTTAAAGGCTCTTAAGTCTTCCAGAATTAATAAAAAACTTCAGATTTCACAAGAACCAAGTCAATTCCAAAGTTCTCGTTTCCTGTGGTACTGGAGGTCTCCCAGCCCACACGCTAATGTCATAATGCTAATGAGCCGAAAAAGCTAAAACACCAGGAGGTATCGTCGGGAGCCGCCTCGTCACCTAACTGTCAGGTTATTCAAACGGTAAGTCAGGTTATTCAAACGGTCAATCCAGGTAGTGATTACCTCACGTTTCATTAGGTACTGAGAATCGTGGAATTTTAGTGGTATTGGTATTGACTAATACATCCCTATGCAAGATCAATTCAACACATCGTGACGTACCTTCGCAGTGGTGCCCATGGCTGATGCCATCTTCATCTGTGAGTTCATGAGTTTGGTCTGAGTGGACATTGAGGTGACTTTGGAGCTGACGGCGTACGTCCGTGTCTTCTGTTTCCTCAGCTGCACTAGCTGTTTGGCCAGGATCTTACAAGCCTCTCGATTTCCCGTTTTGGCCATTTTTTTAATCTCCATTTCCTGTAATAAGCAACCAGAAATAAGCAACACATCCACACACTAAAACTTAATAAACTTTAGAGGGTTTTCCAAGTCTCAAGATACACATTAACATTGCTCGAAATACAAATCCTCATTAAAGGTATACGTTGGTTGGTGTTCCACCTAAACTTCATTAAATACTTTGATAACATGTCTGGTCAAGTGGCCAGTAATGTTAAATTTAATATAATACTTATTCTTTAAAAATAAATAAATAAACTGAGACAATAACCTGATATATGTTGATGATATAACATGATAAAAATGGGTAATAAATATAATAAAGTAATAAAAAAGTAAATAGCTGAACTCGCATGGAGTGGTCGTGTGCATCGGCTCATGTTGCCCATTGACAGACTGAGGTCATTTAAAAGTTTAGAAGTTTCTGATACACATTTTGAAAACCTGAATTTAAATTATAGATCAGATTAGCAAAGCTGCTTTGTTGACTGTTTTTTCCATTTACATCATTTAGGAGACACTTTTACCCAAAGCAACAGAAAATGTATTCATTCAATCCAAGCAATTAACAGTTAGGAGCCTTGCTTAAGGGCCAGTTAGTAGACCTGTATACTGTTGAGCTAACTTCCGCCGTACGAAATCACTGTGAATCCTTTGGCTATAAAGTACTATGAAGTTTAGGTAGCAGCAAATACAGACAACAAGCAGAAACGATATATGGTCTCAGTTATGGCTTTATAAACATATTCTGCTGTAGGTAAGTTGACACCTTTCAAAATTCAAGGATACAAAATGAATAGTAAGACAAATAGAAGGATTGGCTTAGAGAGACCAGTGTCAGCTTAGCATAAATGCAGAACATGTGACTTGGGAGGTGGCTCTCTCACCAGCTGTTTTTCCTGTTTCTCCAGTGCTGCTCGATCTCGTGTGATCTGTCTTTGTGTTCCTCTCAGCTCCTTATTCTGCTCTTTGATCACATCTGAAATTATCAAGTTAAGTATCAGCTGATATGCTTAGATGTTCTATAAATGAATAAGATTTTTCAAGGTTCATTGCCACCTTGTTTTTGAGAAGGTCAGGCACTTCAAACCGTCGAAGTGAGTTTGAACCATCTGGGCAATACTATATGTTCACAGTCTACCCAAAACACACCTTTCATTAAAATGAAAATAACTTACAATCCATAAAACTACATTTATTATCAGTACTACACCTCTATACAACATTTGCAAGCAGGCTTCTCCCAGCCATCCTGTTTTCCACCTTCTGTTAAATACTGAACCACTCCAGAGAAAGCATTTCCACTTCTACAGAGTGGTGCAATACACCACTTTAGTTCTCAAGCTAATGGTGTTTGTGAAGTGCCAGTGATGACTGTATGATTTTGTGTGATGCACCTCTGTGGTCCTGTTCTGTATATTTTTGTTTGACCTATTTATTTGTGGTTGTGCGGCTGAACCTCTGTTGGACCTAAGCATCTCACAATGGGCGGCACGGTGGCTAAATGAATAGCAGGTCCTGTTTTTGTTTTTTTTTTTCAATTTTAGAATACTCTTTTCATCACTTTGCATTAAAATTCGTTCTCCACATTTAACCCAGTGAAACACACATATACACTAGTGAACACTAGGGGCACTAGAGAGCACACGAGGGAAGCCATAGCCATGGCGCCCATGGAGCAGTTAGAGGTAAGGTGCCTTGCTCAAGGGTACTTCAGTCAGCTCTGGGAATCGAACCGGCAACCTTCTGATCCCAAGCCCAGTTCTCTAACCACCAGACCAATATGCCTCCAA
>JAYDZG010000013.1:6364955-6374965 GCA_034509265.1 Microcambeva bendego
GCCAGCAGATCCTGGTACCCAGTAACCAAGTGGTGGTGCAAGGTGAGAAAAAAAGTCAACCTCCATAAACACGGTTCCATACTAAGGACTCCACGTAATTTACATTTGTTGTTTTTTTATTATTTTTTAATATTATTTTTTATCTTTACCAGCTGCATCTGGCGACGTCCAGGCATACCAGATCCGCACAGCGACGGCTGGCACCATTGCTCCCAGTGTGGTAATGGCATCGACTCAGGGAGGTACAGAAGAGGTCACACGTAAAAGAGAGGTCCGCCTCATGAAAAACAGGTACGACTCGGATACATCCTACTGACCTTCGCACATCAAGTTCTTATTAAAAAAAAGATGTTGGAGTTAAGCTATTTAAAATCAAACTATAAAATAAGCCTGTCTGAGTGTATCGCGACCAATAATAATAATATGAATAGTTTAACTATTAGCTTTTTTTAGTACCAATTAAATAAACTTTGCCGGGTTTTGTGCTGAGAATGATAGTTATACTTCAAATCATCAAATATCAAAGCACACTGTTCTGTGTATTTACGAGCTGAGAGGAAACTGCGTACATTCAGGCGCCCGGCTGTGAATTTGGAAGTCTGGATGCACATCAGAACTTAAATAACGTTTTTAGTCTGTTAAATTAACCATAAAGGACTTTCACTGAAGTCATTATTTTAATCGCTGGCAAACGGTACAAACATCCCTGTGACATCAGTCAGTGACCGTGTTAGTGATGTTGTGATGCTGGTGACGTGCTTGTAATCTGTGCACTTAAATATTTGTACCGATAAACACCTGGTAGAGTTTCAGTTTGTGTATCTGTAATTATAGTAATCAGAAATGAATTTTACATTTCACATAAATGAGAATTTAAAATGGACCCACTATAACAAAACAAGATATAATAAGGGGCCGGTACGGTGGCTTGGTGGGTAGCACTGTCGCCTCACCGCAAGAAGGTCCCGGGTGAGGCGAACTAGGTCCTTTCTGTGTGGAGTTGGCATGTTCTCCTTGTGTCCGTGTGGGTTTCCTCAGGCTACTCCCACAGTCCAAAGACATGCTACCAGGTTGATTGAAGACACTGAATTGTCCTGTAGGTACCAGCGATGGACTGGCGCACCATCCAGGGTGTTCATGTGCATCTGTTGAAGAGCTGGGATAGGCTCCAGCACCCCTCCCGACCTTGATTAGGATAAGGGGTTAAAGACAATGAACTGAACTGAAGATATATTAAGCAGGTCTAAAGACAAAAATCTTGCAATCAAATGACCTCTATACATAATCTAAATGGATTAAATAAATGCGGCACAGGCTGAAACCCTGACCCTGGTCATCATGATTTTAGACGGACAGATATTACAGTATTGATACTCGAGAGGAAATCATGGTTGCAGCAGCTGTTCAGTTATCACAGAGTTATATGACGATGTAGTACGGAGGGATAAGAAAATCTTAAAATGCTTATCGAATCAAAAAATAAGATTAGAAATCTAAAAATCTGAACATGTGCAAACGTAGAAAATCATAATATAATAACCTAAAAATAAGAATACATGACATAAAACGAAGCAAAAGCTAAACTGGGTATGTGTAGTTGTGTATGTGTGGTTGTGCTCGAGCAGCCATATGCTCACACACACCATTAACTCAAAACTGCTTATTTGGCATTCTTTAATCTGTACTATATAGACTTATTTTTTATTATTTTATCCATGATATTCATTATGTAGTAGGATTTTTTTTTTTTGGTTCGTCATCAGAGTTCAGAATCTGTTATAATGCAGAGCTAATCGGCAACAGATCAGGATGAGACATGGTGAAGTAGAAACCAGGGAAAGCGAGTTTTAAATATTAATTGCAACAATTTCGAAGACTTTTTTAATGATGTCAATATGTTAGAGAGGCAGAACAGCCCCGATCCAAAGAGTTGCTATAACTGTTAAGAATTTAGCCGACACCTTTACCGAATTACAGTTATGACCGTACTCACTAATAGCTTTGCTCAGGGGTCCAATATTGGCCGGTGACGGTTGTTTTTTTTGTAGTTTGGAATACAACATAAATGTATTTTATAAGATTAACCTTATAATTGTGATTGGTTTCTTGTTGCCACAGCGATTTACACTCATGGCCGAGTACAATACAAACAATTAAAGGTGAAGCGCTTCAGGGGGCCCAACAACTGGCAACTCGAAGCACTCGACAAGTAATCAAAAATGTTGCTGGTTTAAGCCTCAAAGCCTTTAAAAACCGAGCTACCAAAATAACTCAGCTTGGCAGTCTAATCATTTATAATATTTTATTTTCTATATTTTTAAAGTCCGTTAGGTGTCGCCAGAGCAAATAGTGATCCGCAATATCGATTTGGAAAAGTTATTTACACCAGATGTCCTTCCTGACACAACCCTTTCTTTTTTATCTGGGCTTGTGACTGGCACTACAATTCACTGCCTTACACATGCTAGTATGTACCTAAAGGACAATTCAGTCTGATTAACCTGCCAGCCTGTTTTTGGGCTGTGGGAGGAAACCAGAGCTCCTGGGGAAACCCACGCAGACACTGGAAGCACAGGCAAACTCGCAGGGCAGACCTGGGAATCGAACCCAGTACCTTCCTGCTATGAGGAGGCTCTGTTACCGACTTGTCACCCCAATAAACCACAGCCTAATCCAAGGGTTTGTTTTAGAAGTTTGAAATACAGAAGAATAATTTTTTCTGTGTTATTGGTTGCCTGTTGCATTAAAATCAAGTGCATTTAGTTATGTCAGGGGTAAATAAGATACCTGAATATATAAAACAGACGTGCGCATCTACCGTTCCAATAAGCCACGACAAAATCTTACTTCAGTGGCCACTCTTGGATCTCATTTTTACAAGAAAGATAATTTGAAGCACAAGACTTTTTATTGTGGGAATGTAATGCTCGGTTTGGGTCACAGGGAGGCAGCGCGGGAGTGCCGCCGCAAGAAGAAGGAGTACGTGAAGTGTCTGGAGAACCGTGTGGCCGTGCTGGAGAACCAGAACAAAACCCTCATCGAGGAGCTCAAAGCACTTAAGGACCTGTATTGTCACAAATCGGAATAATTCCTCTCCTGTCCACGTATTTACCCAACCGCTTATGTCTCAGCTGCCGGACTGACCTGCTTTCCCCCCAGTTTCTTCTTAAAGAGACAGTGACTTTCCTTTTACAGGGACCTGGGGGGTCTTCTTTTGTCATTTCTTTCTTTTTTCTTTTCTTTTTTTTTTAAATATTGGCCTATATGTGTAAATGAGTGATGCTTTAAATGTCACATTGCCTTTATTATGTCCTGTAAAAGATGCTAACATTTTAAAGAGTGTGTTTTCATGGCTTAAACTCTATAAATAGGCTCAGAAGAGGGAAGCCCACTCGGTGAGTTTGAAGATCGAATTGGGGTAATAAAGGCAGCTTCCTGAGGAAATCTCAAAAGGGTCTACAACCAAACATTAGGAGATCCAAGCCTGTGTGGAGGCTTTACTTTTGAATGGAGTTTCCACACACTGCTTTTGGACGACCATAGCTTCTGTAATGATGGTCTGTAGTTCGTCCAGTGTAAACGAGTGGGACTTGCTAATGGGTTCATGAACATTTGATCAGCTGGGCACATATGGTTTGACTGCTACTGTTACTTGCAACCTATTTTGATATGGAAATCTATAAGAAAAAAAAAACAAAAACTTATGGAAGATGTATGTATTGTAAATGCTTTATTTTGGGAAGGGTTGCCATTTAACCTGCACCTTTCCCCTTCATCTTCAGCTTCAGAAGTGTATTATTTTGTAATGGGAAATGGGCATTAATGTTGGTTTGATGAACTCGCTGTATATAACAATCGCTTTTTAACATAGGACCCGCTATCGCACAACCGTTACCTTGTTTCCATGCGCATCAATCAGCCGTCTTGCTGGACGCATAGATGATTTTAGCACCGTGTTCCGTTTCTTTATTAAGCTTTATTTTTTATTCCTTTTCAATGTAATTCAGCTACTGCCCAGACTTTGTTTTGGGATCTATATTTTTCAACCTTAACAGCATGATGTGTTATTAATATAAAACATTTTGATCATTCTTTGGGTTCGCTCACAGACTCGGTGGTTCTAAATCCATCGGTGCTGAACTAAGCCGCTTTAGAACATCAGATTATACGAGATGTTCACATTATTTGTACGGTCTGACGTGATCTGCTAAAAGAAAAGCACAAGCCTTGCTGCACTTTTCAAAAATATCAAATATAAATTCTTCAGACGATGAACTATCAGCTGACCTTTCTTGACTTCATTGTGCTTTATACCTCATGGGATGAGTACTGGTGAATAATCGAGATCAATTTAAAAATAAAAGTGGTCAGATGAGCAAACATTGATCACAACAAATCTCGTATAATATAAAATCTCACAACGGAAGAAATGTTATGTGTGTATAATCCGGCTCTGTCTAAATAGTGACTAATAATTCAACAATTATTTGGTCATGGGTTAATTGGCTATTTAGGATGCAGACAGCATCTTGACGTCATCTTGTCGTTTGTGCCACCCTAAAATCATAAAAGATAGTGATTGCTGAAACCCAGTTAGGCTGAGACCATTTTTTCCATTCACGGAATGACAATAGTTTGAAATATATAAATAAATTTATAAATAATGTGGACCAGGTATCTTGTGGCGACCCCTAAATACTGTCTAGGAGTAGCTGATGGAAAAAAAAGATGCTTTGCTGCTGAATATTGTAATACGAGGGTTCAAAATAGATTCTGCGTAAAAAAACAAAAACAAAATGTCACTACCTTTATGAGTTTTTAATTACCATAGGGGGTAGAATAACTCACAGTGTGAGTTTTCTCTTACCGACCAATAGTAGTGAAAGTCTCAACTACCGTGTCATTTTACGGTGTCGTACTAGAATGAATAATTAAAGAGCACTACAATGGTATTTCCAAAACATCCACTAGGTGGTAGCAGTGTCTCGTTTGAGTGACTTTTTTTAAGTCTTGTTATTCTGTTATTAGTCTTTCTCGCGCCGGTGCAATAATTTAAATCTTATATGACACTGGTCCGTTGTGCTAAAACGGTTGACCTAGCCTCTAGGACGAATAAACCAGTGCATTGCAGTGCTGGTCCCAAGCCTGGATAAATAGGGAGTAGAAACTATGTCAAATCAGTAATGCAGATCACGATCGGTCAAAATTATTTTTGGTTTTTGGCTGCTTTCACATCACTTAAATCTTCTTTCCCTTAAAGCATCTTTGAGCATCCCTAAAAGCTATGCTACTCTGGATTCACAATATTGGCTTGGTCATCAATATTTGATGTCAAAATATGATTCTGTCCGTGTAAACACTCATCAAATCACCTCTGCAGGTTTAGCTTTAGTATGTTTTAAGGGCCACATTGAGCGTTCTCGGTGCTGGAGTGTTTTAGCAGAACAGACATCAGTCAGCTGGTTTTGCATGTCACCGTTCTGCTTCAAACTGGAAAATCGATGATTTTCGCTGACTGCTTGTACATAATGCGTATTGCTTAACTTGTTTCTTTATGCTGTCATGAACGTAACCATCTGTACCAATATGATATACGTTACTTTTTTTTTGTTGTATATGGTGTATTTTTACTTGTGCTGCATGTTTGCAATGCAAAAAGGAAAAAGATGTTTACCGGAGCCAATGTTTTTCTATAAATACACATTTTGCAGTTGACGCCCTGGATGCATATTTGCATTTTGTCTTCATGCCGATTCTACGGCTGTCGTGATCCAACTTGGTCCATTTTCAATATAATACCAAGTATCAAAGCTCTGAATATTGTCTGATGCTGATTCTGGGACTATGGTTCTTTTGTGGGAAATGTTACACCTTATGGCAGCTTCAAAACAGCTTCAGCTAATGACCGTTGAAATTATTTCAGAATATTATTTGAGCAGCTATGTACAGCTATGAAGGTTTTCAAAAAGTTTCCGTACTAATTTGAACTTTGTTCTCCTCTCTACCAGCATCGTACCATTTTGATGCCACCAGCAAAAATGTTTTTGGTTGAGCATGTAGCCACTGATGCAGCTCTGCTTTCACATCATCATCACATTAAAATCGTGTTCCACTTGAGCTGTGACTGCTGAACTTAATGTTCATATACGGGTGGGATGAAAGTCAAATATTGTTTCTGATTACTGACGTAGTTGAGACTGCATTGATCAGGGTGAGGCTCTCCGTACACAGTGCGGAACGCTCACATAATCAAGGTGTCAAGGTGGAAAAATGCATACGGCGGCTCCCTACGTGTCGGAAGGAACGTGGGTAAGCTTTGTTTTCCTTGATCAGAGTGGGATCAGCATCAGTGGAGGTAAAAGCAGATGCAATTGGGAGATTGGGGAGAAAATGCATAAACAAAATAATTTTATAATAAAGACTAATGCTTTTCCTGACGTCCCTGCTTCAAACATTTAACTAACGGTGTGGAAACTTTTTGAACCAAAACTATTTTACAAAAATATAATCATATAAAATCCTGGTTGAGTAAGTAGAGAAACAAAAGTGGAAATGTTTATAGTCTCTACTGACTGTCACTACTGCATTATACAGTGAAACAATAAACATCCTGCGATGCTTTATTCCATTTCATTTGTTTTCTTTTTCCTTCCTTGATTTTTGTTAACCACTCTCCCTGATCAGGGTTGCGTGGGCATGTTTCCACCCTTGATCTCGGGGCACGATCCATTGCCAGTCTTTAACCATCTTCCCCTCAAGTCATTGAGATTCAAACCCAGACCTGTTTGATGTTTTAATGACGCCTCATGGAAATTTGACCACGTTTTATGGTGTGTGCTAAACCATTTCAGATCACCTTTTGTGTCGAAGTGTTTAAGTGTTTGAAAAATACTATTCATATTAGTCAAGTGTATTTAAATAAATTATGCATTTTGAGAGTAAACGCCAGCTTGAAGAGGAAATATGCTGCATTATGCTGGAAGGTGTTCTCAATTTAGGTAGGAATCCAACCGTGTGATCACGTACAATCATAAATTCATATCATCTTCCCTGGACTTGATGGGATCATCCAACAACACGACGAGACAAGTCACATGTCTAAAAAAAGAGACATCTAATTGAGCATCTGTGAAACCACAACAAATTGTAATGTTGGCTCCAGGTGTCCTCTCACATGCCACCTTTAGCTGCTCAATTAGAAGTCTGGGCAATTAGGGAGTAGGATGTAGGATGCTCTGCAGTCAGCATGGCTATAGACAGCTATGACAACCTACTAGGAGCATATCGATTAACTGCTGTCCGGGCTGCACACGGCAGTTACTCTGGAAATTAGCTGGTAAATTAAAAATACAATTCAATGTTTACTGTAAGCATGTAATGCAGACTTGGAATCATTTGCACTTTTCAAGGTCACTAGCAGACTAGAGGCCAATTTCATCTGCAGCCCCCAAGAGGATGCCAAGCTGACCGGTAGCAGAGCCGAGATTCTACCCCAGAGCGAAATATCCTGCTGCTCCACCTGAGTGCCTAGGAATTAATTATTTTTTTAAACAAACTATGCACAGACTCCATGTAGAATCTTGTAGAAATGTAGTCTGAGAGAATCTCAAGGTCAGATTTCTGCTTTAATTTGGCCATTTGATGTGGGTTCTATCAGCATAATAATCCACAGAAATGTAGAACACGGCCGGAATCCTAAAAAGGAATTGCAATGTTAGTCTCCAAATAGCGAGTTACCACAGGCTGAGATTCTATCAGAAGATAACAAGAAGGGTGGGAGGGTGTTTCGGAAGCATCAAGATTCACTTGTGGTGACATTGAATTTAAATTCTTTTTTATATAAAATGTGTTTGGATTTATTAAACACCTTTAGCTAAAAATACTCAGGTCAAGCCTAAGATTATGATCAATTGTGTTGGTCCTCCTTTTGCTGCTCCTTTTGCTGCCCTGCACTGTGAATTCTGACACATTTCTATCAGAACCAGCGTTAACGTCTTCAGCAAACTGAGCTACACTCAACACACGGGCCAGCCTTCACCCCCACCCGCCAAACGTACAACAGCGAGCCTAGGCTGCCATGATCCTGTCACCAGTTTGCCGCTGTTCCTTGCTTGGATCACTTTTTTACTATTTTGTTTATGCATATTTCTCAAAGTGTGACTGCATCACACTTTCTCTACTTTATTTCTGACCCTGGCTCTGATTGAGGAGAAAGAAGATTTCCCAAATCCCCTCTGACAGGTGGACAGCAGCCATATGCATTTCATCACCTACACTCATCAAGGGTGCATGTTTGGACTGACATACCCCAAATATGCAGACCCTGTTTATTAGGCCGCTCAGCCCAGTCATCAGGAAGAGCTGAGACTCGATACGATGTATTCAAGATCTAGCTATGGTGTTCAGCGTGTACTGGCCTTGTGCGACCGCTTTTGATAGATACTGACCATTTCAGACTGGGCACACCCCACAAGAGCTGCACTTTTGGAAATGCTCTGACCCTTTAGCTGTCACAGTTTTGCCCTCGTCAAACTAACTATTTTTTTCTGTTTCTAACACCTGTTTCACCTCTCAGTGATCATAATGTTATGCCTTGTCAATGTTTCTTTGTGTCTCCAAATAAAAGGATAACTCAATGCTGATTAAGACCTGTCTTTGTCTGATTACAATTAATCCATATGCTGCGTCATGGCTAAATGAGATCAGCCTTCTGAATGAGGATCGATGATGATAACTCCCAACAGTTGGAATTGATCTTCAAAATGATTAGAAATACAAATTACCCATTACCTTGGCTCAATAGTATTGACCTGATAGACTGCCACATGTATTTAAGTCCCTCAGGTTTACCCTTAAATATGCATTGAATTAGCTCACCTGTTTGGGTCTAGTTTCGCAAGTACAATGCAGATATTTGAACAATCTATTCTCATGCTCATGCAAACAGCAAACTGCCAATGCCAAAGTTCAATCAAGACCATAATCTGAGAGCAAACACACCAGGGCTCCGGATAAGCTTCTCCATTTGCTCCTTTATTAGTGACATCTGATTAGTGATCATTGATATGCATGGAGTGATTGCTTCTGCCCTTGTGCAGCTGTGTCTGGATGGCCAGCTGATGATGTCCTCCACACACCGTATGTTGGATGCAGTGGATGAAGAAAATTTGCAGCCTATCAACCAGCCAGCATTATCTACCAATCCAGATAATTCTCACTGCTTTCCGTTGCCTCCATCCACTTATTTTCTCAGTCCATTCAAAACAACCCTGTTCAGCTATCCAACCATAGTGCTAAATCGAAATAAGCAGATTTTATACACTAAATAGGTCGGGTTAAAAACCTAGTGAGCTGCGTTGCTGTCTAGAAGATTCCAATAAGTCATTGCCTTATAAGGCAGGTTATTCAGATGTATTTCTTAGACACATTTAGCCACATCCCATTCAAACGAAAGGGATAAGGTGGCACAATGTATTGAATCCCATCTTGACCATGCTACCACTGTTGGGTCCTTGAGCAAGGCAACTCTCTCCTTCCAAACATGATAAGTGTTAGTGACACCAGCAAAAACCTCCAGAGAGCAGGAATGAAGATTTCACAATCTAATCAGTGCTGCATCAGTGGCTACATCAGCTCAAACAAAACATTTTTGCTGGTGGCATCAGAATGGTACTCCAGTTTCCTCCCACAGTGAAAACCAGGTTAACCAGGCTCATTGGAGACACTGAATTGTCCTGTAGGTACCTGCGATGGACTGGCACCCCATCCATGTTGTTACCATGTGCCTTGCGCCCATTGAAGAGCTGGGATAGGCTCCAGCACCCCTCCCCGACTCTAATTAGGATTTTTTGTCTTTTTTTCTGATGGGATCCATTTGTGGTTGGACGATAATGCGTATCATCTTTCCGCATATAAACAGGTCTGTTCATCCATTCAATAAAAGCGGTGTAGTGGGCCCTGTCTGTTTGTGTCATTTTCCTTTCAAATCTTAGACGATTCAATTATCTACT